>JADDOH010004161.1:0-111207 GCA_016648135.1 Agrypnia vestita
CGTACTCTCCGGACCTTGCCCCAACAGATTACCATCTTTTTCGAAATTTGGATAACTTCTTGCAAAGGAAAAAATTCAACTCCGATGGGGCAGTACAAACCGCCTTCAAAGATTTTATTGATTCCCGTCCGAATGGTTTTTTTAGTAAAGGGATCGATGAACTACCTATGAGATGGCAAAAGTGCATAGATAGCAATGGTACATACTTTGATTAAATAAAACTATTATAATAAAAAAAAAATCGGCTTTATGTTCCTCCCATACTAAACGCCAATTTCATATGTAAGGACCTAATATTAGAAGAATAATACCAGACACTGACAAAAGAGATATAAATATGTCTAAGAAAAAAAAACTGATACACGATATACTACTTCTAAAAGTAGCATTAAGTATTTTTAAACAAGTTTTTAAAAATATTCAATCAATGGTTTAATAAGTGAAATTTTTCAATCCTTGGAAATTTTATGTCGGAAAAAAACATCTGATTATTCAATACATTGCCTTTTTTTTAAAGAATTTTACTTTTAATTTGTCGATCATTATTCTTCAAAATAATTATATAATATATTGAAAATATATTATTATATAATTTATTGTAACATGTCGTGGCTGCAGGAGGAATGAATGAAAACAATTCACTAGAACATTCCATCCAGTTTCTGCTCGCAGTAATCGCTCCGGCTTATTTTTCATTTTCAGGTAAGAACTTCGCTTATGTATCGTTCATTTTTCGCTCCAAATGGTCACCCAGGCCGTCACAGCTAGCAGTGGACTTTGCAGTGTTTTTGCCTGTCAAACGCGACTACAACCTCTCCCCCGTAGCCGGCGCTCCCATTTATATCTGGAAATGTTGATATAGGACCTTCCAGTGCTTACGAGAACATTCTCGTGGATTCTAAGCTTTTCTAGGTTTTTCTCGAATGTTTCAGATGCCTCCTGTAGGCCGGAGATCACCCTTGTCCGTTCTCGATTTTTTGATAGTATTGTGAGAAATGACAGAAGGGCGTAATTTTTTTGAGCATCTCGTTACAATATAAATTACGATTTTTGACATATTTTTGTAGTTTTATTTTTCATCTGAACCATTTATAAAAATTTTTAAAAAGTTTGGTTTCGTATTACTTTAGTGAAATCAGTTATAAATAAATAAAAAATGTGAGTTTTGTATTATTTCAGTGTTAAGTTTAAAATATTCCAAAAAATATTGTACGATACTCCTTAAAAAATTCTAGAAAATTAAATAAAATTATTTAATTCTCGAAATTGTTAAAAGTTTCTCAATCTCGAGGATCTAAAAAAGTCTTGAATTCACAAAATCTACAAATATGTAAGTTCGCTGGGATTTTTTTCCTGTACAAGAGTGTTATATTATATATGATATTTTAATGTATGAACGTCCCACACAGGTCTCGTGCATAATTTCTCCCCTTAAACCTATTTTAAACTGCCACTGATGAATTTCCCAGTCAACTGACACAATACAGAGTCGCGTCACATTTCCACGACGTGATATGTTAATGTCTGAAGGGAACTTAAAATTACTTCATACTGGATTATTCGCGAGTTAACCCTGTATTAACAACCAATATATTTCTACTCCCCACAAAAGTATTTTAAGAATTAACTTTTTTGAGGGATTAAAAAATGACACTGTTGCGAAAAATAACACTTCATTTTTTCTCAGATTTATGTGATTAATTCGTATTAAATTCAAGTTTTTTCAATTTCATCTATTCTCTGATTACGCTACAAACTGATGACTAAACTTATGAGCACTTCAGAGTGACTGTTTATGCTTCATTAAACAAAATAAACTAGCTGTGCCCGCGCGACTTCGCACGCGTAGTTTTTTAGTACACTGTTTGGATCGTCATAGAACTTTCGCAAACCTTCTTCAACATTCTCCTACCAGAACTTTCAAGAAATTTATCGAATGTACAGAAACCTTCTAGACACACCGACACATTCCGCCACTCAGTTTAGAACCTTATAGAACTTTCGGGAGTTTTCTAGAACCTTCTCCTTCCAGAACTTTCAAGAGCAGATTTTTCCAGAACCTTTTAGACTCACCGACACAGTCGGCGCGCCTATTTTTAAATAATCTGAAACATTTGCGGCCTTCCCATAACAATGTAGAAAGCGCATTTTCGTCAACTACTCCCACCCACGCTCAGCCACCCCCACCAAACTCGCACATTTTAAATGGGACACCATGGGCTATCCACCACCATAACCACCAGGTGTTGGTATTATCTGGTTGTGAAGAAAACTTGGCGGATAGGGAAACACGGGTTTCTTTTTATAGATATATATTGATATATTGATTAATACCTACTGGAGGAATTACCGCTTCGCTGTAAAATATCGCTTTGGATATTACATGTCTCCGAAGGGATTCCCCGTATCAAGATTCTCATATAATATTGACAAGAGTTCTTTCAATTAAATAAAAATAATAATATATATAGGTAAAAATAAATTAAAGGTACGCATAAAATTTATTCTTGTAATGTATGTGTGGTGGTCCAGAGCCATTGCGACTCTAGCCGCATGCATCGAGTTATATCAACGAATCAGGGGCTTGATACTCCTGACCAGGTCCTGGTCACCAATAGGTGCATTAACTCTGTCGCCGACCATCGTAGCACTCGCAAGAAATATTTTTTTCCGATAAAATAGTATCCGTCTACTCATCCTGCCTCTGCTGAATCATTTCACACATACCCCGCAACATTCACGCAATACGCGTCACGAGCCAATACTAGAAGATGCCTTTAGATGGGTGGGCATTTTTTCCCAAAACTCTTAGATATACATAACCCGTCAAATATGTATAATTAATTAAATAAACTGAATTGAGATAAATCTCTTATAGGTTCATCTTGATACTGTCTGCCCATCTTCATCTCGGTTTTTCCTTCGGTCTTTATTGCGTTAGCCTGTATATGAAAGCCTTATTCATGTTACGGGACTGAGACTCTTACTACACGTCCCGTCAATTGCATCCGTCTTACTTTCACTGTCCTTAAGAAGTTTGAGGCTTCATTCGCTTTCCATGATAAGTTGCAACGATTTGTATTATATACTTTGTATATAGGATGTAACAAGATTCGAAATACTTCACACGTAGATTTTTGCCTAAATTATGAGTCAAAAATTTTCACGAAACAATATCCTAATTTCAAATGTTATAAGAATTTAATCATCGTATTTGACTTGTACTAAAGCAAATGAATTTTGAACATTTGATAAAGTTATTTTAATGATAGTGCACTGGACGCGAATCGCCGGGACACAGGAGAGTAAAATACGGATATAGGAAGGATGGTAGGATAGTGATGTTGGGGGGGGGGTATACTATACGAATGGATTTATGATAGGAAAAGAAACACGGATGAAATTCTGAAACTCGCCACCAGGAAAATGTTTCTTCTACTTGCGGTTTCACTACAATTGTTGCGAAGGCACGACACTTCAAGGTTATTGACATGAACGATACTGCGCTTGACGATAGATTTCGACACTATCGACAGCAGGTAGATCACTACTGTTAGGTGCAGGCAAGGGAAGGAGGGTAGGGGAATAGAGGTCGACGTCAAATGCCAGATTTGTTGTGGATGACGCCTAGAAATAGGCAAATACCGAACTTTACAATCCCAGCTTAATAGAAGACAAGTCGAAAATATTTATAAAAAAACGGCCAACTTTGATGTAACTGTTAACTCAAAATAAAAGCTCTATGACTGTTGATATCACAAGATTATTTTTTAAACATTTTTGTCTCATTATCTAGGTAGAAACCTACCTGTTAAATATTTTAGACTAGCTCTTTTACTGTTTATCACATTGTATATTATCCTGTTTATCACATTGTAATCCTAATTATGCAATATTTGGTAGCATTTTCTATATTTTATTTATAATTAGCATATATAAAGTAGATTGTTTCTGAGTATGGTAATTATTAATTAGATTCGTGCTTATTAATCTACAAGGTTAAGATACTTTTATCGTGATTCAGTCAGTGGTCGCGGATTCAAGTCTCATTCCAGACCAGAAAAGTAAGGTTAAATAGGTTAAATCCTTCAAATAGAAAAGTTAGTCCTATTTTTCATAATAGTGGCGTTCAGCTTAATTAATAATATTGATGTATTCCGAGAACGCATCTTCATTGCAAAAAAAGTCAGTTTTTTTTAATAGTTTCTCATCAAAATTATGATTTTTTGCGCTGAAATATATTATGATCTATGATCCCATATTATTGTAGTAAAACATGTCATAAAACGCCCAGGCTTGAGAAAATCACATATATGTGTTTAAACTTTACCAGAAATACAATCCAGAACTCTTGGTAAGAGAAGTCAGTGGTATACCCACTGCAATACAGGAGAAATTAAAGAGATATACTATTTGTGTGCTATAGTTCAATGATCATCATTATTTATAATTAAACAATATTCAATGAAATTTAATTTCATTGCAATGTAAATAAAGGAATAGAAGTAAAACGGACTAAGAGGAGTCGAGGAGTTATTGCGAGCTATCCAAGGTAGAGATGGTTTTTCTCGGATGATCATCAACGTTAGGAGGATCCGACAGAACACTTTAAAAAAATCTAAATCATTTCATCGTGATTTTCGAGCAACGCTGGTAATCGAGGGTTAGATTAAATGTCTTCAAATGTAAGTCGTATATTTATTGCGCTTTCAAACGCTCTCCATGCCGCTGTTATTCCATGTCGGGCTTGCCACTTAACCCGAAACGACCGCCGCAAAACTGGGGTCCCCCGACGAGGTAGGGTGACAGCGGCGTAATGAGAAATGAAACCTCGGCAGTACTGATCCTGGCAGGGGTTCCGGCGCTGCGCTGGTGCAACAGCGTGCACTCGCTGCAATGAGATAAATGTGCATCATATTAATCATACATAATAAATTATTCAATGAATGAATGATAAAAAATTATTAATATTTTTGAAATTGTTAATACATGGTAAAATTACATTTTAATGATTGAATTAAATCACTTTTAAACTTATTTTTACTTCCTTTATATTAACTCGTGGCGTCTGCTTGCTTGCTTGCCGGCTTGCCGTCGAAAAAACTTTGCATCGATTTTTTACCCTTTTTCCGTGATCCAATCGAGGTGAAACTTTGCAAGCAGACTCGTGGCGACGATCAAGAAGATCTATCAAATTTTCGTTAAAAAAAATTAACAATCATAGTATAATTTTGGATTTTTCAAATTTTTAAAGGTTTTTTCATACAATTTGTATGAAGAAATGAAAACTGATAAAATAATAATTATGGATTTTTTATCTCTTTCGTAGCATCCCAACGAGCCCAACTCATAGGTTAAGCGCCAAACCAGTCACTACTAGTAAATGAGAAAGGAAGTATAACAAAAGTTTGGTTTTTATGGGTTACTTTTTTAACTAACGCGGCCATCCTTAAACTGGTGCATAATTATCTCAAGTTAAGGCATTTATACAAGTATTGAGTGTTTCTATATAATTTCAATAACTCATTATTTATTTCAAATTGCAGGTCACATCTCCACCTAAACATGACTATTATAAATATAATTTATGGAAGTTATTGTGCCTTTGTCCTAACGAAAGAACAGTTCAGTATCGAAACCGGTAGACATTTAAAAATAATCAGTTATAAATAATACTCTACATTAAAATATAGAAATCTGATTACCAGCTACGAAGTCTATGTATATTAACTAGTTAATAAATAAAGACTATGATGTCTCTAGCATAGACCATTCAAATATGCAGAAGGTTCCTATAATTTGAACATATATATATATAGAACTTTCAAAAAATTTGATAATGTGTGAATGTTGTTACGATGGAAATGGTTAACATTGTATTGTTTAGAGTGATCATTTAAGCTAGCTTATATAGGTTACAAGCCCTGGGCCATCATATAAAGAGACTTCCATACACGTTTCTCATTTATAAATAGCTTCGTCTTTTGATCGATCGTGAGATTTTTAAAATTTAACTTATTTAATTATTAATAAATTTTGTCAGCTTTCTCAAATTAATAATTATGTCAAACGAAAAACTTAATATTATAAGCATTAAAAAATAAATTAAAAAATAAAGTAACCATCAGTAAATAGTTCGTTACCGCGGAATTTTGTCGATCGAATGATTGCGTTAATAAGAATCTCAATTATGCTAAATTTTGCTCTACGAGTCTCATCTCGAACAAAATACGACTTAAGCAATTGACAACATTTGCATTGCAACAAAATTTTATAATGTAAGGGTATAAAAACAAAGGCAGAAATATCAAAAAAAAATGCTGTACTCAAGGATAACTAATTTTTAATGAACAGAATTTGAGATTTTATAGGAAAATAGCTTATAAATTTATAGAAAATATGGTCTTGGAGGGGAAAATTTAATTAATTTTAAATAAATAATTCTCGGTGACTGCATTCAAAACAATTTTTAAATTTTTTGGATATTGCTGCCTTTGCTTTTATACCCCACAATAGATGTAAAGCCTTTGACAAATGCTGATGAATGTTTGTCTAATGCATGAATACTAGACATGCATATTCACATGGTATAATCCGGTCACATTACGAACACGAGGCCTTGGTGCCTACATGAGACTACACTAAGCTCATTGATGCCCCATTGAATGCAGCGTACTGACCAAAGAGGTTTCAATTCATTCAACCTCCCGGTTTTCACAAACCATTTAAATTTATGGAGGCTTTCATGGTTAGGCCATGTAGAGCGAATGAGCGATGCGTAGTACCCCAAATTAACTGAAAAGAAAGAAGTTAAGTAAAAAAATCCTAACAAAAGGTAAGTTATTCAATGTACGAGGAAATAGAGATTCGAATTTTTTGCGTCAGCTTTTGAAGAGCTATTGGGCAGTATTATTACTGATAATCTGGACCCTGATACGGAGATCAAATGCAGAATAGAGACTGCCCGTGCATCTTTTAATAAGTTGAAAAGTCTACTCTGTAATGACGACATAAACTTGAAGCTCAGACAGAGGTTGATCAAATGCTATGTATGGTCAGATCTACTTTACGGTGTTGAAGCATGGACGCTGAAGGTGACTACTCTAAATCGCCTAGATGCGTTCGAAATGTGGATACATCGTAAAATATTAAGGATATCTTGGATTGACATGACTAGTAGGTAATGTAGAAGTTTTACGTAGAGCAAATACAAACAGATAGTTACTCAACATAGTAAAGCTCCGTAAAATTTCATACATTAGCCATATAATGAGAGGCGAAAAGTACTCCATCCTTTAGCTCGTCATGAAGGGGAAGATTGAATGTCGCAGAAGCATTCCTGGCTTTGAAACATCCAAGAGTGGACCGGG
Source organism: Agrypnia vestita (assembly GCA_016648135.1). Lineage (NCBI taxonomy): Eukaryota > Metazoa > Arthropoda > Insecta > Trichoptera > Phryganeidae > Agrypnia > Agrypnia vestita. The sequence continues at coordinate 7,371 of JADDOH010004161.1, forward strand.
ATACGAAGCGTGGAAGAGCTGTTCCGCACTGCCCTGGACAGGGAAACTTTCTCCCAGATGATCGCCGACGTCGGGGGGACCCGACAAGGCACACGAAGAAGAAGATTGATGAAAAGAAAATCAATACAGAGACCGGTGAAGCTACATTTTGAAGAAGGCCAGGATCCCTGCCGGAACGTAAAACAAGTAAAGATAACAGAGTGGACTCGTCTGGAAAGTAAGGAAGTTCCAGAACATGCAAAGGATGGTTATCTCTCATAAAAAGAGGCTTTCTATGAGAGATAACCAGTCCTATTATCTTATCTTAACTTTTTACACAACACTATTCGAGAAGACATTATTGTCACCTGCATTTGCACAAATACCCAACTGCCGAAATCAAGTCATAATTTATTGCTCATTAAACTTCATTTCTTATCACTATTTAATATATACAAACATTCATTTAATTTTCTTATACTGGTATAAACCTAAATATACTTTTTAACTGTGCTATTATATATACATTTTGTTATATCCATGCACATGATTTTTTATATATATTACTTTACTTTCACTATTGCTTTTGTATTAAACAATATATACTGTTCTTATTATCCACATTGTATATTGATATACTCAATTAATTAATTAATTAATCTTATAGTTATATAGTACATTGTTGTATATTTTTATTATTTTTTGTTCTCAATATATTGTTCAACCCCTCATCTCGGCACAGGTTTTTCCTAGTGAGATGTGCGGCTCCATCTCCTATGTCATGTAACAAGATGAAGATAAATAAATAAATAAATAAAATAAATATTGCGGCATCACTCGAGTCTGCATTATCCAATGGACCTCCGCTGTTTACCCAGACTTTCTTTGCCCGTGTTCCATTCATGTTTTGTATTTTTTTCTTTTAATTTATTTAACTATATTAAGTAAAAACAACTATAATTTACTTTGTATAATTTTCACTTGCTCCCGGACCTTTTTTCCGGGAACTCCAAACCTTTTCTGTATATTTTTTGGGAATGGCTAGCTTTTACTGGCTTCTTTTGAACAAGTGCATGGTAGTCGTGATCACTGACTTTATTTAAACCCGAGTTTTGGAAATCCGAGTAGAGCTAACTAAATTGCATAAGTAATTGGGGATGAACTATTTGTTTACTTTTTCGTGAATGATCGTTGGTTTTTCCCAGATTTTTTTTCCATGTGAGAAATCCACAAGATTTAGCCTTTGATATCAATAGTGGACTTCGTTATAAAACATTTTATTTTAATTTTATATTTTCTTCTGATACGAATGATGACTTTGTACATTTTGTGAAAGCGGATTTTTTATAAAATTTATGTGGACTGAATGGAGAAAAAAATTAACAAAGTGAAATACGACCAAATAATTGACTCTGGTTTTTGTAAAATCTGAATTATGGTGCATATAAATGATATAAATAAATTGATTTAAATTATCTCTCGTCATCATTCTAATTATTCCATTTCTTATATTCCACAAGATTCATATTAATAAAAAGAAAACAAATTATTTTATTTTTATTAATAAATAAATACGATAAATAAAAATTCAATAAATAGTGGTTCCATACAGTGTAAAGGGCCACTTTTTATTGAATTTTTATAAACATGTTTCGGGGCCAAAGATCTCTTCATCAGGATACATCGTACACTAAAAAATAAAATTGAAAATATATGTATTTATAAAAACAAATAATAAATATATGGCTTTTAAACAATTTTGAAAATCATTGGAAAACTGTTGAATAACTTAATTATTATAACTAAATATGTAATTAGTAATAATAATTTACGATGAAATTTCTGAATGTTGTATTGTGTAGAGCAGTGGTTCCCAAAGTTGTCAGGACCACGACCCACCAAGAAAAATTTCAATTTTCTGGACCCACCTCCTCACATTTTCCCAATACATATTGTAGCTATGCGAAAGGCTGTTCAATTAAGAAAAAAAAAAAACGTCCAAATATAATCGAAATTTTTCATTACGAAAAATATTAATATGTGATATTTTAATGGGAAGGATGCATTTGTTGCCTATGTCTTGTCGTAACAGCATTAGCGTCGACTTCAATTTCAGTCACTTTTAATCGCAGTGAATTCGATAGGTCCAATTTATTTATGTATTTAGTCTTAATAGAAAATGTGGCAGAAAATCCTACTTCACAAAGTATTTGGTAGTGAAGGGGAGGAGGACTTTTATGGCTTCGTCAGATAAGCAGGGATAAGTGTCAGTCACCAAAAGCCAGAATTTGGTAATTGCTTGCGATTAAAAGTATTTTTCAGCGACGTATCTTCTGATAAATCAATAACCTCCTCACTTGCTTTTGCTGACATTTAAGTTAGTATGTTGTATTGAAATAGATTACAAATAAAGTTTATTCTTTCGAACTTTTTGACCCCTTCTTTGAAGTATGCGTTAAAGTTATTTTTTAACTATGTTGAATTAGTGACAATACAGACACTGGTTGCAATTCGTTTTCAATAATAAACATGACATGACTCGCGAGCCGTAGTTTGGGAACCACTGGTGTAGAGTGATCACTTAAGCTAGCTCATACAGGTCTTAAGCCCTGGGCCATCCTATAAATGGTCTTCCATAGACATTTTTTATATAGATAGCACCGTCTCTGCAAGAGTTCTACGATTTATCTTAATTCGTTGAATAATTATTTGTAAAAAGGATTTGATTACTTACAATATTTAATTAGCTTTTTACACTATCACTAATTTATAAATATTCCAAATGTAATCTTTTATGATCTGTATTTAAATAATAATATTTGTATTTAAACAATAAATATAACCCATGTTTATATCAAAAGAATAACTTGTTTTCGAAAGATGATTAGAAAATTCAGAAATGTTTTTGCTATTTAAACATCTAAGCAAAATTTAAATAAATACTTCTTAATTCTAGAATCAAAATTTTTTCACGTTTTACCTTTACAAAAATGATCGCAATTGATGAAGGGACAACTGGCCCTGAAAAATAATAATAATTCAATAAACAGTGAACACAAAGGGTTTTCTTTTTGATAAAATTATTAAAAATATACTTTGTTCTCACTATTTACATTATAAGTGGTGAAAATAAAGTATATTTTTAATAATTATAATAATATTAATAATTTCACCACAAAATCATTGTGTTCAATTTAAAGAGGTTTTCTTTTTATTTATATAAATTAATAAAATTACCACACATTTATTTTCCTGTAATTGAAGAGGACATACATGGTTCTGATGAAGCAGTGTCACGCTAAAACCACCGCTACCCTGCATCAGGTATATTAACCTTTTTGGAACAGCCAACGCCTTTTCACTGTTAATAATACCGCCAAAGATATGGTGTGAACAATGGAGACAGCGAAACCTGATAACCCGCCTAATTAGAGACCCCACAATGATGCACGCTATAAACTCTACAGCAGAATCATCCCTATGACTTTAGATACACAATTTAAGGGTATTTGCATTTTATTTGACCATTGATAATATTTGATATAAGTTACATTCACGATAGTCAAATGTTTAACAAATCATCAGAAGTCAGAAATATTGAAAAAAATGCAATCTCTTTAGATTTTTTAAATTTATTTATTCTTTAAGTAGATAATACAATAATTTATATTTCCTTATATAAACAGAATCAACTATCTTAATTTAAACTGTCTGTCTGTCCGTAACTCGCTATACTCTCGCCCGAGTGTGACACGTCGATCAGCGCGCGACTCATGTTATTAGTTATTGTTATGTCCCGTGATTTTCACGGGTTTACGAGTTTACTAGTTACATATAATTATTTAAAATTTTATTCAAAAGCATCACATTTAAAAAAAAGTTATATTATTTTCATCCCTAATTAATGTCCCCGGTTAGTTAATATTTTCTTAAAAAAAAATTTATTTCTACATTTCTTCTTGTGCAGTGGCAGTGTTCACGTTGGTTTTATTTTATTTTTCTTTAGAATTCAAAGATGACATGTCCCTTATTGATTTTGTATATAAATCTATTTATAATTTGTCCATGTGTCGTTATGTGTAAACTTTCTAGCATCACTTATTTTCTTGTGTATCAATTTCTTTTATGTATAATTCTTAATGTTTTATTTTTTAATATTGTTTTTTTTTCAATTCTCCTTCAATAGCCAGAAACGGTATGTTGCAATAGTTGATGTGGGAGACTATTATTGCGTTGTAAATATTTTTGCACGATTCTGTTTTTATATATCTTCTGATTCTTTCCGAGAGTGATATTAGCTTTGATTTTTATTTGTTACATCTTTTGTGTTTAATGTGAAATGTTGTTAATGGTCTATGATAACTTAGTATGACTATACAAAGAATTATATATATAAATAATATATATATATATTATATATATAAAAACAAAAAAATTATATGAACATAACATATCCTTAAAATAAACTTGGTAGTGAGACTAGGTATCAGATCATATATAACAATATAAAAAAGTAAAAGATTTTGCGCAGGGTCCTAAAGAGAAACTACGAAATATTTGAAATGTATTTTTTTAAATTTAGAATAGACTTTCCGGAAACTCAAGAATATACCCACTGGCATATTGACCAGTAGATTCAAAACCATTGTAATTTTACTTCTTACGTAAATAATGAATCAGCTTACAGTAGGTAGCCAAAATTTGTGTTTTATTTTCGGAGGTGCGTCATTTCACTTTACATAGCTGATGCAAATTATTCTAAAGTAAATCAAATTGAAACATTTTTCTCAATGATTTAGTTAGCCAGAGCACATGATTATGGAACCAATAATCCGCTATTATTCAACTGTAAATGACGTGTTTGCTTTTCCGACAATAAAGCCTTAATAAAAATCCTGTCTAAAGCTTCCAGTCGGAACAGAACCCAAGTAATTAATATGGTAATAGGTAAACTACCCATAGGGGTGATGTGCTGCTATATTGACTCGATACTCAATTATGTTTATGGAACCCTGCTTGAACAATCGATATTTATATCTACTAAGGATAACAAATTTCTGTAGCAGGATAACCGAATACGTTGTTTACGGAACAAAACTGGACCGGGGTGCATTTTCATGTCTGCCCATGATTTTTAAAAGTGTTTCTAAAAACAACAAGTATTCAATCAAAGAACACTTCTAGTTCTCACGTCTGTTTGCGAAATATGGAATCTCAATAAAAGAGACGTCTAAAAATCTCAAGTGCCATAAAGAGGCATGGAATGATATATTTTGGATATTAAGTAAGGCGAATAGGAATGAGCTGGGTTGCTTTTGGCAAACCCAAACATATAGAGATCCCAGTTTGTTTAAAAAGAAAAGTCTTCAAACTGTGCATACTGCCAGTGATAACTTACGTGGCGCAATGATCCATGCTTGGTAAGAGTAGAGAATTAAAGTAAAGTAAAGTAAGCGTAAGAGAATTAGAAATGATAAAATTAGGCGCAGAATTAGAGTTATGGATATCTCGTAGCGAAGTTAAAATGGTAATGGGCAGAGCATTTTACAAGGCAGGATGCCACAAGAAGAACTCTAAGAGTTCTGAAGTGGAGACATTAGGAGAATAAATAAAGAAGGAAGACCTCAAAAGAGATGGGCCGACGATATAGCCGCTGGGGGGAAAAAATGGCTATAACATGCAAACAGCGGGGAAGATTGGAAAGATATGGAAGATGCGTATATCCAGCAGTGGAGAAATGAAGGTTGAATAAGAAATAAATGTTCGTGTGCGTATAGAAAAAATATAACCACAGACAAGTGGTTCAAATATAACCACAGACTATAGGATTTGAAATAAGGACAATAATATAAGAAGGCAATATAATATAAGAATATTACGTCTGTTGTACAGTACAGTACTGTAAAATATGTATGGAGATTAAACACTTGTTCTTGATATTTCTCGCCTTAAGACGGAATTAATAAATAATATAACAATTTTGATAGATCCACTTAAGATTTTGAACAATATCATAATTTGGAAACTATTACAATATCATTATAACTGCTAAATATATTTATGTACTGCATCTGAATGGACGTCTATCCGAACGTATGAAAGATACGAGTAATAGAGAGGAAAAATGCGGTTAAAAGGGACTGAAAGAGAAAGTCATTACAAAAGAATGCACTCGGAGAGCTAATTAAAACCGTTAATTGTATACTGTGGTAATTTTTACGGATTAAAAAAACCTTGAAGAACATTCTGGATTCTCACAGAGGATCCCGAAAAAGGATCTTGCCTAAGCCAACGAAAGTATACCACAGTTTAATATAATTTTAGTAAATGAAACAGTTGTTCCACAAATTTACCTTGGAAACTTTTCGAGAAATCATTTCAGTTTTAAAAGCTAGCTCTCTGTGGAACAACGCTGGTAACAATTCGAAGATGAAAAATTGATGGATACATACCGAGAGAGGTTTGATAAATAATATAAGCGCTATAAATGAGATATTTTCGGGGAGTGATAGCTGTCACAAAGATGAAATGTATAATTAATTTGGCACTTTGGAAGTAGATCGTCTTCCAACTCGCTGAAAAATAATCGCGATTAATACCAATATAGTAGGTAAGACTTCTGCTCATTAACGTTCATTCAACGTGCTATTTTGGCCATATTTTGCTGTCAAAAGATGCATTTAAGCGTTTTTTCTTAGTGATCCTTAAATAATATAAACTTTCTTACTATTTTGTGTTGGTTGTTTATATTAAAACACTGCGCAACAATGTATTCATATCCTCTAGATTTAATGTCTATCACTTATTTTCCACTACACACACGCAGATATGTCACACTGTGCCATAGATAAACAGATTAGATATTTTTCAACAGTTACCTCTACGTAAGTTTAATTGTCATTTATATTTTTTTACTACTCGAGATTTTTGATATTTTAATTACAAAATATCAAACTGGCTACTTTATAAAATAGATTTTTTTATTACAACCACACTTATACCAGAAACATTGGCTCATTTTTTCGTAACTAACCTTTATTTATATTTGAACTTAATTATTTATGTTTGAACAAAATCAATGTAGAAATTCTACATACATTTAAAAGAAGAAGAAAAAGAGCTTTCGCTCATAAAACGGTCCTGGTAATGCTTCATTGAGATATTTTAGCATTCTACTTGATTTACAGTGACCATTCAAATAATTGCGTGCTATAAATGAAAAAAAATTCTTACATGAAAATACTCAAAATGATTTATTTAATATAACACGACTATAAATAAATTGAAATAAAGAATGTTCTAAATTTTGATCAATTACTAAGAAATGTAACAATATTTTTGTATGACGCATAAAACACCTTGGATTTTTATATAATATAACTTAAGAACGTAGTTGGCATATCTTTTGACCGCTGACCGTTAAATATGAACTCACTACTTGGGAGAGCCGTCATAATTGCTTTATAGAAGGCAGTAGTCATGTCCTAGTTAGTAACTCAAGACAGACGAAACCATAAACCAATTACGGCCAGAGCAGTTATCTCCTTCCTTCCGCCGTGAAGCTATATTACTTTCTCATTTCTTCTAATGAAAAGTCAATGACGCAATCCCATCAGTCGCCTGGGGTAGGGGGGTTTGTATGTAAATCAAAATTAATGAAACATAAGTAATGCTTGAATGGGAATTAATGTAAGGTAAAATTAATCAAACATAAGTAAATAATGCTTGAATGGGAATTAATGTAAGGTAAAATTAATGAAACGTAAGTAAGTACTGCTTGAATGGGAATTTCTATACATTCACAGGTGTACTTACTCTTCAATTAATGTATATTATAGATATCTCAGAGACAAAACTGTATTTATTATGGGAAAGTAGGTACAGAAGTCATTTGGGTGTACATAGGACTTATGACCTATCGTATGGTTGGCTTAAGTGATCACTTTACACGATGTAACATTCGCCATTTCCACCCATGATAGAATACACCATGCTTATTCATTTTTTGGAAGTTGTATATATGTTCAAATTGCGTGAAGCTTTCATATATGAGTTATAAGCGCCTTTTCCATGCGGCCTGTACAAACTCAAAATATTCTGTACTTACTCTTCTTAAAGCTGTGGTTTTACCTCTGGTGTCTAATTCACATAAATGCTTGAGATGCTCTTTAAATATAACATTAACATTAATCCTCTTTGAAATCGTTGTTTAATGAGTCTCGGTTGTAAGTAATGAACAGGGATATTTATTTGAGGGGCTGCACTAACTTGAGGAATCTAAAAATACTGTTACGGGACCGTGTCTTTGGGTTTAAATAATTTAAACTTTTATTTAATAGGCAAAGTCACTGGATATAAATTTGATCAGAGCAATATTTTTAAATTCACTACAAACGTTTCTAGAATATTTTACCCACTAACCATCCATTTCGTTATTCGCACTAATTATCTTCGTTGCAATTTAATCACTCCCAAATAACTTGTATCTCATTTACTGATGCTACTTAGGTACTCATTTACTGATGCTAATTAAATATCTAAATCGCTCAGGCTCGCAATAGAAAACTTCTCGCCTGCCAGTAAATACTCTAAAAATACTAAAAAGTAAAAAGACTGGACCATTTCTGTAGGTTTTAAATTATTAAAACTCTCATTTAATAGGCTTTTTATTTAAAGTCACTGGACACGAATTTAAGCAGATACATGTTTTTATATTAACTCTTTATGTTTCCAGAATATTTCACCCACTAACTATCCAAATTCGTGATTCGCACTAATTTTCTTGTCTCTGAAAAACATGTCTCTCATTTACTGATGCACTTATCTTAATCGCCTAGGCTCCACTAGAAAACTTCTCACCCGACAGTAAATACTCCCTTAATTTATCATCGTTGGAATACACACACACGACGGCCTCACTGCCGCATGGTTCGCCTGTCTGTGGATTTCGACAACGCGCATTTTCAAAAATTGCCAAATTGCCAAAAAGTGCACATGTTTTGCTAAGAGAGACATCTATTTGTTTTACGTTGGAAGATAGCTCATCGTTAAAATACTCTTTGCCAATAGAAGGTACCAGATTCAAGTCCCAGTGACGATTATATATTTTGGATACACAGATTTTTTCTGTGTTTATTTAAAATTAGTCGTCATTCTGAAAAGTGTGTTTTCATTTAATTAAAATAATTATTCAGTAACCCATAGAATATTTTTGAATATATCGAAAAAATATTATACCGCGAGAAAAATTCTCCGACATTTTCTGTTAGATAATATAATTTATTTATTTTATTTATAAGTTTTCAAATATATTTTTATGTACATGAAGATTTTTTTTTAAAGTTTTACCATTTTGTATTAACATTTGTATTATAAGGGATCCATGATAAGGTGATTTTTTTAAAGATATTATTACATTATACGAATACACAAGTTCCTACTGACTAAAAATATAAAAAGGAAAATCCAGGACGGCTTTAATATACCAGAAAATATATAATTTTTAAGCAATGAAGTCCGTTATTGTTAATGAATAAGATTCACAAAAGTTTGATCGATATTAAATAATGAACGAGGAAAGAATGCCAAGAAATGTACAATTCTGGAGTGCTGATGGTACTATAAATATAGAACGTTCGCGAAAGACTCGGGACGACCAGGTAAACCAGATTCTGCAAGATGGTTCTATTAGAAGTACCAAGAACGATGAGCTTCTATTAAATATGTAAGAATTTTAGATAGGCGAGTGCTTTGTATCAGGACCTTTCCCGTTTCCTTACTCGTTTAATAAGCTCGCATTTTGGCCCTACTTATTTGCCGCCTGGTTAGCATTTTTTATCCTTACAGTTACCACAGTAAAAGATATTGGTTTGTGAGCTAGTCTCCATATCAGTCATTCACATAATGCTGTCAGATTAGCATTATTTCATACATTGTATACGTAATAATTTATTAGCTACACGCATCTTCTTAATATAATAATTTCATTATCTGTCTGTCTATTTGTCCGTAACGACCGACTTGCTAGAATTATGCTGGAATTACAACAAATCACTGATGAGGCGCGGGAGTCTGAGTATGACACGTCAATTGGCATAGACAACACGCTTGGGTCCCCGATCAAATTACACGGTGTTGAAAATTGCATATTAATATTTTGTTAAATACTCGTACTTAGTTTAAAAGCTGTGTATCTGTTAATGAGAAAAAAAACCAACAGATGACTCTAGCAGAGACCATAGTAATATATAAAAGGTGATTAATTCGAACATATATATAGGACATATATATGCATTAGCTTCGTCTTTTTTGAGACGATAATTTGTCTTTAATTAATCGAATAAAGTTAATTTAAATCCGATTTCTAAATCAAAACTTGTACACTGCAGTCTCCATAGAATAGTTTTATTAATATGTTTATGTTATTTCACTTTATTATTTGTATTTTACAATTTTGATTTTATTTTGTTTCGTCTTATTTTATTTCATTACTATTATATTTCTTGTACGTACTTCTTAATAAATTGATTTCTCCTTATTTTGTATCCAAGATACAGTGACAAGGTTAAGTGCGGACACCACGCCACGCCACACACTTCCTTACGCGACTACCACTGTGGCATGTTGGGTTTGACCGCTTTAGAATTTAAAAAAATAATAATGCTAATATGAATGGCGCAAGTGTGGGGCCGATATGGGAGCTATTACTCATAAAACTAGCCCTAGATCTGTGGCGGATCCTACTTTACTGACTCAATTCTTTCGAATTGCTTCCAGGCTATACTCGACTATGCCAATATTCAATTATTTTTGGTTCTTCTCGACCAAATTTATTGATCAGGGCAAAAAATAACTATTTAACATAGCAGTGTTATTAAAAAATGCCAACCAGGTGAAGAATGAGCAGGCCTTATGTGGAAGCTTTTGATCAACGTTTTTGAGTGGGTCCAATTTGCTGATTATTCTTAGCAAAATGTTTGTTTTGTTGGTATATAACCTCTTACGGAGATTTTAAGTCTACCAGTTTCGAGAGGTACCCGTCTCTTTGTCAGGATAACCACAACACTGGCATGTACATACTACAACACACCACAACCATACTATAATTCACACACTAACTCCTTCCCAAAATATTCCTCACGTGCGCACTAACCTAACTGAAGGCTAACGTGCGCTAATGTTCCTACCAAAAGAGATCAGGAATTTAAGGGGTGGGGAGAGTAAGACGGGGTGGGGTCCAAAGCGGCCACCCAAATATATTCGTAGAATACGTCTTGGAGTCGGAAATCCAATAAATGTACAATTTGAATTGAACTGATAGCGCGTTCGATTAGCGCCGTTAACGGATGCATCCGATCTATTAAAACATGCACGTCCGGACAATCTGCAGATTACAGATTAAACAATATGTCCTACGGCGGGGGAGGATGCAAATGTGGATTATGCAAGTGTCAGGGTGCATAACATTTGCATCGGAGTGGCGCCGGGGGTCGGCCGGGCCGCTCCCCGCATCTGAGCGGCTCACAATGCCGAGATAATACTAATGACTTGGAGCGCAAGACCACGGCCAAAGTGGCCGGGACGACCCGTGGATCCCATTTCGGACCGCGTTGCAGACGCCCAATTTTACAACAGAAATATTAAATTAATTTAAAAAATTAACAGTGAAGCAATATTATTTTGTAACATTTATGTACGTCGTACATTAAACACTTTTTTCGAAAAATTGAAACAAAATAAAAAATAAAATAAATAATAGAATATTTTGAGTTTGTCTAAATTTTTTAGAACACAGTACTATATTTTGTCCCAGGGACATCCCTAATCAAGATATACTATAGATGTAGAACTGTAGATCATAGAACTTACGGCATATCGTACGACTGGCTTAAGTAACGTTCACCATTTCAACCCATGATAGAATAAGTACCACGTCTATCAAAGCCGTACGATAGGTCAGGTACACTGAACACCCAAAGACTTCCATACCTACTTTCCCATAAAAATATAATTTCGTATCTATGAGAAATGTATAGATAATATATCTTTAAAATTAATTAATTTTCAACGTTGATTGGTTTCGATACCACTGTTCTTCATTACTACGTACACATAAATGATAACGCGGCACAATATGAAATGAAAAAATATTTCCATAAACAATGATTAAGTAAACTTGTAAACATCAAGAATACACCAATTAACTTATGTATTATTATTGAATTGGTGTACTATTATTGATATTTTGGTAAAGAATATTTTGAGTTTATATGATTTTATAATAAAATCCAGTATAAATTTCGAACACACTAAAAAAAATTATGTATATTTTTAATAACAATGTTTGGAATTATTAGATGATACAAACAAAGAAAAACATGGGTAGAATAACAGATTTTATTATATTTATTTTTAATTTAAGATAAAGTAATTTAAAAAGTACACAAAACAGACAATAAAATAATGGATTCTGTGAAAGTTATATTGTGTAGAATGATCGCTTAAGCCAGCTCATACAGGTTGTATATACAGGCCACCCTATAAAAACATTGTTTTTCACGTTCCTCATATGAAAAACTTCTTCTCTGTGATACTAATGTAATTTATTTTAATTAATAAAATATTGAAAAAAAGCACACATAAACATGTTGCTAAATGAGATAATTGGACATATTTTGTAATGCTTAGTTTTAGATTACCCTAATAAAAGAAGAATGGTTTCGAAACTAGTTGGTGTTACCAAAAAGATAGTGGTTTAAAAAAATACCAACTGAATAACTAACCATCCCTTCGTTTCCCACAGGAGTAGGCAGAGAAGATAGAACGCCATATTCTTCTATCTCGGCACGCCTCTTTTGCTTCGGCTACATTAATACATCTCTTCATGCAAGCTTTACGGTTGTTGAGGCTTTTAGTGGTTTAGGCAAAGTGATTTTTTGCGTTAAATTGGATTAATTTATTTGATTTTAATAAAAATATATTTTTGCACAAATTATTTAATGGCACTATCGACTGTCCTTAACTACTAGAACGTATCTGCTTGCGAGTTCCGTCTCGCATAACTAGAAGTCATGCAGGTTTTGCCGTGGAAACTACAGCTACTATTTCTTTAATTCACCACTGCAAAGGCTTCCTAGACTAGCAAATAGATACGAGCAACTGGACGTCTTTGCCAATAACTGTATAATATTCAAACATATATTAAGAGGTGTACTGAGAGATTACTAGTATTTGTCGAATTGGACTTAAATAATTGATTTGTATGTATGTATATTTTATTATTATATTATGACTTTCAAAGATTGTGCTATATCTTCTCTCTCTACATCATTACATTTTTTTTGTTTTTAAATTTCTATATTATTATGTTTTTCTTATGCTTCTAGCTTTTTTCTATATATTATATTTATCTTTATTTATTTGTATCTGTATTCTAAGTATTTTCTTCTCACTTTGTCATTACAATGTTTACATGTATTATGTTTTTTTTTTCTCTTCTCTAAACTATATACCTATTTTGTTAATGTATACTATACCTATCTATTGTAAAAGCCCTATAGGGCGTTAATTAATAATAAATAAAATATGTTTACTTCGTTGACCAGCCCTGGATATGCCGGCTACCACCTTGAGTGCATATTCCGGTAATGTCTTTGACTTTCATATGCAGGGCAGTACCTTCCTCGTCCATCTAACCTCCCCCAATCTCGGTGGAGTACCTACGTACATATGTGAAGTACCATTAGCCACCACGAGGAGAGAGAGGATAGAACGCTTCCCGCCTGGGTGTGAGAATTGGCATATCATGAGTCATGTGCACACAGTCATTAGTATGCTTCACAATGGTGGATTTATGACTTATTCCGCTAATGTGGTTTGAATTTGTAATACCCTATGGCTTAAATAAAAAGATATTGTATATTTAAAACAATATAAGGGACAGATTTTTTTTTCAATATGAAAATTATTATTCAAGGGGACTAGAAGCAAAAGTGCCACAATCAAATATATTTCCTTTTTTTTAAAATCTAAAATTTTTGATTTTGATTGACCTTTGATTTTAAAGCCAGAGCTGATATTTTCAAATTAATATTCTTTTGATAATATTGTAATGGAATCGTGGCTGTAGGAGGTAAACTAAATACTAAAAATAATCAAATCTTTAATTTACTACGCAAAGTTACCGGAAACGAATTTAATCGGAGCAGTGTTATTAAATTGACACTAATTTTCACTAATATAATTCACAATAGGTTCCCATTAATTCACATTGCTCGTCTGTGGAACAATTTTTAATGTGCTGTTTCTATCGCATCGATTACTATCGAGAATATTCCATTCGCAAGCTCGCAAGTAGGTTCTTAGGTACTTCTTCACTAGCCGCACTGAGCTGCAGCACGGTTTCGCTTTTATCTGTGAACTTCTATATCGCGTTGTCAAGCAATATAGTTTCTCCATGTTTTCAGTAGTAATGTCAAAAGACATAGTTTCTCCATATTTTCAGAAATTTCTCCATAATTCTAGTGATTATAAGAAGAGCCCAGTTGATTCTAGATTTATGTTTACCGTTTGAGAGACTTCGATAATACGCAGTTAGATTCTCGTGACAATATTTTTATTATATGTGCAAATAAACTTTGAAAATAAGTTAAATTTCGAGTTTATTTCATTTGCCTTAATTTGTATGTAAGGTTGGCTTATTGGCTATACATTCTTTTTTTTTTTTAAATAGAGATGCAAACAGGGAATACGTGTCACATCAATATTCTTACTATTTTCAAACTAAGCTAAACGCTTGTGCTATGAAAATAGGACTAACTTGCTTGTCTAGAGTGAGAATCGAACCCGCGACCTTTGGATCACGAGGCGAGAGTCCTAACCACAAGACCAACAAGCTGCTCTGTTACTACATTATTCATATAAATATATTTAAAAAAAAATATACACGCTTTTGTAAAAAAATACTAAAAATAATAAAAGGAGAAAAAATATTTATCAACAGTCACGATAAATAAGTAGGTACTGGTGTGTTAATAAAATCGAAAGCTTACGATAGATGTTAGCAATTGTGGCGTATAGATGCAAAACCGCTACTAATTATAATAATTTTGTTGTTGTCCGTCTGTCTGTTCCCGTAACTTCGTTTACCGTCCGTAATTTCGTTCAAATTCACGGCTAAAAAAACGAAATTAAACGGCGGAGATGGAGCTTAAGCCCCGGGCAAGCAAACTCGAACGCGGAAACCTATGGACTTTGGTATAATCGAATGTGTGAGACGCTTCAAAAATAGGCTAAATATAGAAACTAGCAAAAACGGGCAACATTTGTAACAAAAAAAATATATATAGGGTGCAAAAAAATATTCTAAAATGTTTTTTATTTAGCTACACTGGTTTTATAAATATGTTCCACCCAATTAATGGCATCTCTTGAGTGGTGTAGTAGTTAGGTTAGCAAGGTTAACCTGGCTCTCACCCAGGAGGTTTGGGTTTGATTGCCGGTACCGGAATATTTTTTTCAAATTTAATTTTTGATTTTATTTTGATGTCTATTTTATTCATAATATTAATTATCTTATTATGTTGTCGCGTTAGTTTTACGCACGCACAATCGCCACAATTGCCAGAGTTTAAAATATTAAGTGCAATTATCTTTCGTCAAGGGAAATATTAAAAGAAAAGTTTCAAAATATTTAGAAAAAAGTCGTTTTCGGCTATAAATAAGTAAATACCTTTTCTTTTGGAACAGGTATGAAAAAGTACCGTAATTTTAGATGGGTTACAGCTACTAATAAATATGCCACGTATTCACGAGCACCACTAAATTCAGTTTCTTTCTAAGATATAAGAGTAACTAAAGTGATCCAGTGAAGCACCGATAAAATATAATATCGCCTATTTACTGTAGATTTCAATAAAACCTTGTTGTAATATATGCAAATATCCGAATTGTAATGTTTGATATTGATGTCTCTGTGTGATTGGTCACTGCGATAACATGACGCGGCAACTCAGCATTTTTCATGTAACCTAATCTAGCACATCCTAAGCCAAAATTTTTCTCTCGTATTTTTTGAACGAAGCAATTTTTTATCTGATAATGGTTTCCATTATTTTTACATCAAAATTTTTAATCAATTCAGAATAATGATTTCGCGGTAACTGATCCCTTATTAACTTCGGAAATAATTATTTTGTTTATTCATACAGAACGATTTAATTTTCATTTATGAATTCAATTAAGTAAGTTACTTATTAGATTATACCAAAAATAATCCATCAAATTCAATTTAACATAAAATTATATCAATTAACATAAAATTAACATTATTCACCAAAAAAATTAAATTTTGTAGATACTTAGCCGATATCACTTCTTTGTAAATTATTATATATTATTAAAATACACCAGTATGATTATTAAAATACACTATTATTTAATAAAAAAAATGTTAGTGGCCCAATTTCTATAAAGTAAATTAAATACGAGGTTTTCCAGCATTTCGTTAATTATATGAAATTCGTATTCATGAAACGTAACAATTTTTCATTATTAAATTATATTATTAAATTATCTTAATAATATCATACTATGTTACATTATTATATCACAAAGGTATAATCACACAAGGAAGTTGTTTTATGTGTTGCATCAATGATCATATTGTCAATTATTGCAATAAAATGTTCTTTTCACATTTAGATTTGTAGTCTGAAAATCTCAATATTGCTTTGCGAATTAAGAAAATTGTACGTTATAATGAATCGTCGAAATGGAGAGAAGTATACGTCTTTTCATATAAGCTTGCAATCGAGTTAGTGTGGGTAATACGCGCATTGTTTCGTTGTGTTAAATACGAGATGGGCGTATCCGTAAACTTAACATAGCGAAACAATGCGCGTATTACGCACTGTACTCTACAGCTAATTTACTAATAAATATGCCTATGATCTAAGAGTAACTAAAGCGATCCCACACTAACTCAATTGCAAGCTTATATGAAAAGACCTATGCCTATCCGATCTTCGCACTAAAGAAAATTAAATGAAAGATTGTTATATATTTTGTCAAATATTATTGTTATATGTTGTTAAAATATGTAGATTGTTATATATTTCTTAATTTACAGCAGCTTTTTGATTCTACACGTTTTTTACAATACATTACAAGTTACAAGTTTATTTATACATGTATAATGAAACTGAGAAAAAAATCTTTTGAAGGTGCCGTTTATCTGTTTTTAAGATTTTGTCGTAAACAGTTATCGAGGCGTTTGAAAACACGAAAATTGTCGAGACGTAAGATGTTCCTATTTAATTAATCATTTCTAGTTGTTCTTTTACTTCTTCATGTGCCCTATCGGGTCCCCCTGAAGTCGGCGTCGGGAGAAAGTTTCCTTGTCCAGGTCAATGCGGAACAGTTCTTTTACGCTTCTTATCTCGGTCCACTCTCGGATGTTTTGAAGCCAGGATTGCCGCCTCCTTCCGACCCCTCTGCGACCCTCAATCTTCTCCTTCATAACGAGCTGAAGAATTGAGTAGGTACTTTTCGCCACTGATTATATGACCAAAGTATGAAATTTTACGGAGCTTTACTGTGTTGAGTAACTGTCTGTTTGTATTTGCTCTACGTAAAACTTCAATATTTACTAGTCATCATCATTACAGTCCAGGATATCCCTAACATTTTACGATGTATGCACATTTCAAACGTCTCTAGGCGGTTTAGAGTATTAACCTTCAGCGTCCATGCTTCAACACCGTAAAGTAGAACTGACCATACACAGCATTTGGTCAAGCTCTGTCTGAGTTGCATGTTTAAGTCGTCATTACCGAGTAGACTTTTCATCTTTTTAAAAGACGCACGGGCTGTCTCTATTCTGCATTTGATCTCCGTATCAGGATTCAGATTGTCAGAAATAATACTGCCCAAATATTAAACTGTTTTACTCTCTTAATGTTGACATAGAGAACCTTTAATTGAAGGCACACATTTGGATGACTCTCTCGGCTAAAAACCATAAACATGGTCTTGCTAATATTTACGTTTAGACCATAATGTTCGCCAGTGGAATTAATTTTATTGAGCAGTTGTTGCAGGTCTTCAACATTATCTGCCACCAAAACGGTGTCATCAGCTTATCGGATGTTGTTGATTTTCGTTGATTTTCACGCCAAGGTTTGTATTATCTAGTTCTTCTACTAAAAAAATAATTCATCATTATTAACAGCGACGTGCTTGATCCCCATTATCTTTAAGAATTACGTTGCAGTTTCTAATTAATCGCTAATTATTAAATCGCTAATTAATTTCCAGTGTTTCATTCGCCGCCCGCAGTCACGACCCGTGACAGTGTAATTTTTTTTAAAAAATTTATTTAAAAAAATCCTTGTTTACAAATAAACTTACTAAATACTAATTTAACAATAAAAATATAAGATAAATTACACTTTTTTTTGCTAAATTTGTGGATTATGCCACTCTACTAGCCTACGCCTATCCCAGAGTGGCGTTATAAAACACAATTATAATATTTTTTTAAATTCGTCAATAATATTTATTTTCATAAGGTAGTAATTATGTATCTACAAAGTATCAAGTGCAGTGTCATAAGTTGAGTGAGTCATAAGTCCAAGTTTAAATATGTGTAGAATAATTGTTTAATGTAAAAGAGGTTAAAGTTTTGTTTTAGATTATTTTTTATTTTCCTTAATTAATTAATTTATTTATATAGGTATATATTTTTTTATAGACATTATTATACAATTACAGTAAGTAAATTTTCAGTTGCTGTTCTACCTTTGGAGGTAAGCCAGTTGTTTGCTAAAGCTTTTATTTTATTAATTGAGTATATTCTGATTTTTGGGAAGTCTGTTTTAAATATTTTAGGCCCTATGTATGAGTAATTTTTCTGTCCATGTGTTGTCTTAGTTTTTGGTATTTCGTCAAGGTTTCGTAATGCTTGTCTAGTATTATGTGAATGCGAGTTACTGGTTGCTGTTAGGTGGTTTGTGTTTGTGATGTAGAAGATGAGGGTAGACTTAACGAACAGCTGCCTAACGTCCAGTACATTAAATTCTCTGAATAGTCTGTCTGATTGGAATATAAATGGTTTCTTTTTAATGACTCGAAGCAAGGTTTTTTGTGCCGTTATAGCTGGTTTTAATGTGGTTTTGTAAGTACCTCCCCAACTTGAAAACGCATAGTTCAAAAATGAGTGGGCAAGAGCATAATAAATAGTTTTGAGTTGCTGTTTATTAAAAATATTACGTATGGATTTAAATAGATAAATGAGTTTTAGAAGTTTTCCCGATAATAGTTCAATGTGAAGTTTAGGTGCCTGTCTATTATGATTCCCAAATAATAATAAATCTATAATTCCAATGTTTTGTAGAAACACCTGGCTTTGTGCAATTTATCGAGTTATGTCCGCAATCTTGTGGATTCTGGAGCAACAGCTCTTGCGGCGAAGTCCTCGAGATTATTGCAGATCCCGTGCTCGGCTGATTGGACAATAAAGTTAAGCAAATTGTGTTGCATACATTACGTGATGCCGCTGCTTGCATTGTTGGTGTAATCGCTGTTATTTATCCCTCTTAAGCTCGCCTGTCTTGGAGCCTTCCTAATGTGTGTACCGAGAATTAGGCTATTAATTAGGCGATCACGCTAGTAACACCGTTCAAATATGCTCATATTGAGCTCGGTATCAGTGAGCTCAAAATCACATCTCAAAACAAATTATGGAATCGTTATTATTTCTATGTTACAATTACATTGAGTAATGTGATTAATAGGCTGTTAAAACATTTTTATAAACACTTTTGGGGGTTCAAAAGATGATCGTCGGTAGTCACCAATTTGTGGGGATCTATTATTAAATTAATACATATTTTCTTTTATTGTAAATCGTACCAAGCCTTGTACAGCTTGTCGGCATGTTTCTTTTCCATTTTTTGCATAAGTACATTGCATATTTAGTTATAGGATAAAATATATATAAAAAATAATTATATTGTATGAACATAACAAAACTTAAAAATAAACTTAGTAGTGAGAATAAGTATCAGATAATATATAAAAATGTAAAAAAGTAAAAGATAATAATATCATGAAAAAAAAACAAAAATTAAATATAAACTTAGTAATGAGATTGGGTATGTTTTGATATAGCTGCCTTTGCTTTTATACCCGCCACTTGGTTTATGTTTTCAGAAAATTTAATCATAATCACGAATAATCTACAAAGTTAACGCCAAATCTATCAATAATATCATGGAATCGTGTATGTGGGAGGTAAATGAAAAACTTAAAACAATTAAAACTTTTATTTATTTCGCAAATGGTGTATGGACACAAATTTGATCGGATCACTGATTTTCCGTGAATTTAAGTACTCTTAAATTCACACAAAATGTTTTCGGAATATTTCACAACAAGTAAGCATTATTTCTCGTCGCTCCTCTGTGAAACACTTAATTGCCCTGTTTCTATCGCACCTAGAATATTCTGCTTACAAGTAGGTATTTAGGTAGGTACTTCTTTACTAGCCATATTTACATATGGCCCAACAGGGTTATTTGGAAAGCATTAATAACATCACAGAAATATATTCATGCTTTAATAATGAGTCGAAAATGTTTAATCAGCCATGACCTCATATCAATAGTTATGGAGATATGCGATATCAAAGTTTTGTGACATCATTTTTTTTTCAATATTGTTGACTTTTTTTGCCAAGCGATGGACTATCGTTACAGTTACTTATATCGAATATGAAAAATTCATTCCCTTTGATACAAGTCAAATAAAATAATAAAAACCTTCCAATTGCAACTGGAAAACATTCCAATTGGAATTTCTTCAGGGTTTCAATCATTTTATTTAACTTGTATTGAAACGAATGAATTTTTCGTAATCTATGTATGTTGCTATAATGATAGTTTAACGTTTTGTAAAAAATAATTCGGAAATATTGAAAAAAATGCATAACTCCATAACGATTGATATTAGGTCATGACTGCTTGAACATTTTCGACTCATAATCAAAGCAGGAATATAGTCCAATGAGTTAATTTATATTTTCCAAATATTCCTGTATTTGTTGATCACACTGCTAGCCGCTGCACGGTTCAGTTTTCTGTGGCGTAAGCCTGCTGTCAAAAATAACAGCTGATCCGTTGCGCGCTCGCTTTCTATACAAAATGTTGGCTTCACGATACCTCGAGAACTTTCTACTAGTTTCTCCATATTTCTAGTGATTATGAAAATAACCCAGTTGATTCTCGTTACATGAGGACGTGACACTAATATAAGTTATACCAGCGCGTGAGTTTCAAGGTCAATGAAGTGTATCACGTGTCCTCGGCCTATTTGATACAAAGGGTGTAGGTAAAGACGGCCAATTTATCAGAAAACACAAACACAGATGCTGAGTGCGCACGTAAGTCCGCGAGTTCCGCAGATAAATGGGCCACTCGCAGTTCAAATGACCTCGATTTATAATACTCCGTGTGATTACCATGAGTTGTTTTTCTTCCCCTGACGTTCATGTTAATTTAATGTTTAAAGGCCCTCTGACCAAATGTAGCGCAATATTTTTCATTTTCTACCTTATTAAATAAAAACATTTTTCTCAAGGGTGTTGAGCGTAATTCATTTCACATATACAAATAAAAACAATTGTTTTTTATTTCTATATGTGTGATTATGGAGTTCTACAAATTTACATCTGAAACAACAAATTTTGCAATTTATTTATGTCAAAATGATATTTTATTTTTAAAGTGACTTTAAAAGAAGATTGCGATGCTCGTACCATTAAAATAATGATATTTATTAACCCCTTCCTTTATCATGCAGTAACAGTGCAGCATCATCTTGTTCTAGTAGAGTTGGGGACTCAAAGCTTTCATATTCCCCTGTCTTGTACTGCTTCCGTATATGTTCACCAGTCAAGGCCCATTCTGTTTTCATACACTTTTTTTGCTTCTCCCAGCTTGATCTGGGTGGACCCACCCGTCGCCTTGCTCTGGAGGATATATCTTGGTACATATTTCTCCGGCATTCTTAGCACATGTCCAAGCCACCTTTGTGTTATCTATATGTTGGGGCTCCATGCCGAGTGTGTGCTTATATCGGCACATTTCACTCTATACATTAGTGTGACTACCGATACCCCTTTTAGAAAACTCGTCTCGACCGCTTGAATCCTTGCTCTCACTTTCTCCGTTAGGATCCATATTTGTGGCCTGTACACATATTTAAAAACAGTCAGTTTTGTGTTGACACTTAGCTCGGATTTTTTTATCACCGCCCTATATAGAGAACGTAGAACGGTGGCTGCCGTGCCGCTCCAATTTTTCTATCGAAAATAACACCAAATATTTAATTTCATCCACCTTTTCAATAAGCTTCAACGTTCAAACACCGTCAATATTTACAGTCAACACTACGTGTAATATTCATTGTAGCTTTGAGTCCCAGTAATGACTAATATTGTTTCAGTTGTTGGATTTTTTCTGTTCCTATGATATTTTCATAATTAATTTGTGATTTTAAGAATACGAGAGATATATATAACTTTTCAAATATGTTTTACTTGTGAACTGACCTGGCCATCGCTTGTTCGTTACTTAACTTCTACCTTAATACATTAAGTTGATATTTACCTGACGTAAAAGTACCTACTGGAAATTTATTCACACCGGACTCGAATAAATTAGTTGAACTTATGGGATTCCAGGAAATTACCGACATTGAAGAATTCTTCTTAGCACTTGCTTGTGTACTTGCTCCACTTAGGTGACATTACCAAGATGCCCACTGTAGACCTTTCATTTTGGAGAAGTCGCCCATCGTGTTCTTTGACTTTGTTCAAAGTTTACTGCCAGTTTGGTTGCAAGGATATATGTAATTTTTTAAGCATTTTTTTTTTTGGAAATCCCATTCATATATTCATATTCCATACCATATTGCTTCTTCCGGAATGGATATTCATGGAAAAGGTTCCTGAGTGTTGGTGTAGTTTTGTAGCTGCGTAACAGATATTTAAAATTATGCGTCACACATAAAAAATTGTAATTACTGATAAAAACATGAAAAAATAAAAAAAAAATAAAAAAAAATATATATATACCTAATAATTAGAAGAGAATTTAAAAAAAGTTAACACAATAAACACAATCCGCATACGATATTATCAATATGTATATTTAACAGGGAAAATGAAATAACATAGAATATATTGTAGATGTAGAGCAAATGTATCTTTGTAACTCTATACATATGTTTAGCAGAAACGTAAGTTAAATAATATACGATCGTATAAAATTAATTCTTGCATATGTCAAGCAGTTATATTATAATATACAGAAGTACAAATAAAATATGTAAGACAGATAAATTTAATAATATACATAAAAAAAATTAAATTACTAAAGGATCTAGAATTATAATACGTAAAACGCTATAATATATACAAGAACAAAAAAATATATAATAAATGAGAAAACATTAATTTAATTGCCTGTTTTTGGTATTTATTTTTTAATATTATTTACGAAATAATTAAAATAAGGAGGTATAAAAAGTAAAAGATATCATTATTCTCCATGTAACAATGTCCGTCACTAATTCTACTATGACGCTTTAATGGCGCTGTTCTCACAGCCAAAATACAAAGGTTAAAGTAGTTCATTCCTGACGGTGCAGCAAGTTAATTCATAATATCCTATATCACAATGAATATTGAGAAAAACACAATTTTTAATGTTTATTGTTTATTTACATTTGTTAATACAAGTTACTAATAACTGCCACACTAGATAAAAACCTTTTCTGTGGCAGTTATTCTCATATGATATTTATGTAATATTAACAAATGAAAATTAAAGAAAGTATAAACGTAAGAATGAAAATAGATCAATAATAATAAAGTAAATCGTACGAATACCTAAATCTAAAAGAAATGAAAAAGAAAAGACAATATACATACAAAATTAAGATAAGAATTTAAAGAGATACGGAATACCTAACCATCCATCGAGTCATTAGACGGTGAAGCTTAATTTAAAACTCAACTTCTCCTCGCTTCTTCCCTCAACTTCTCTCGCGTACGTCACAGTATCGCGCGCCGTATCACCTGCTTATCGATCTAACCCACATACACAAGTGCATCCCCGTCAGGGGGCGCGCCACCCTCCCCCGCCGTGACTGAGCACATCTCGTCATCCAAACGGGATTCAGCTAAGAGCGTGGGGATTTTCTTGTTAAAGAAATGTGTATCCATCACGCCGAATGGGCCCGAAACACCCACTCGATCACGTTGTCACCCCAGCGGCACAGCCTGAATACACTGAAGAGGCTGCGGAGTCGATTTTTCCACCGCGGAATTTCATTCGGGACGTCCCGCGGACTCGCCCGCCGCAATATATCGCGCTGGCAGTTAGCACAGCCCTCAGCATTCAGACGTCAGACATCAGCACAAAAACGTTGGCAACATGTTATTAGTGAAGGGAAAAACTACATTTCAAAATGAAGACTACAACACACACACGTTCACCAGTTTGAAGACTACAAAGTGTACACTACATGAAGTGAAGTAATTGTAGTACTGCGAAATGAAGTGAAGTAATTGTAGTACTACGAAATGAAATGAAGTAAGTGAAGTGAAGTTATGAAGTAATTGTAGTATAAATGAAGTGAAGTAATGAAATGAAGTAATTGTACTAATATACTAGTGAAGTAAATATTTTTCTCCCAAATAAAAAGTTTAAAAAAAAAAGGTCGCCAACCAGATTTCTTCATTCGATCCCAAAAATTTTTCAAACCATGGGGGGAGGGGGGGGGTTGTTACAGTTTCCAGAGATTTCTTCAATTATCTACATCAACTTCCCAAAAATTTCACGTGAAAAATGTACTATCTAAAGTATGTGCTCATACTTTCGATAACTTTGAAGTGTGTGTACTTTGTAGTGTTCGCTTTGAAATGAAGTGTACTATTTGAAGTATATACTTTCAATAACTTTAAACTGTGTGTAGTTTTGTAGTGTGCGCTTCACTTCAAAACGTGTGAAGGGTGTACTTCAATGTAATGTAGTACTACATTGTAGTAGTGAGTACAGAGCGGACCCATCACTACATGTTATGTCTGTAATGTTGTAGCTTTGGGGAAAAAATAGAGGGCGGCCCTCGTAGCCCAGTAGGCACGACGCTACCTTCTCACACCGAGGGTTCCGAGTTCAATTCGCGTTAAGGTCACAAGTAATCCGTGTGATTTACTCGAGCCTGGGTATTTTGTGACGTGTTTCGCTTCTGCAATTGGACCTCTTAGCCTGTCAAACGTAAAAAAATAACGAACGATTTATTTATTACTGATTAATTAATTATTAAATGAAAAAAATCAATTAACACGAAATTAATTAATAAACCCATTTTTATCGCTGGGTAACTCCTTAGATAAATTACTGTTCAAATATAGTACGTAAATAAGTATTTCGCGTCACTGGTATCACACGTGTGTTGGTGACACCGATTGCCACGGCTTGTCGTTAATCTCGCGTCTGTAGAAACGTCAAAATGAGACTGAATCTATGCCCGCGACACGGTTTCGCTTTTATAGGAAACGTGTTGGCTTTCCGATCATTCCAGACGTTTGTAGTTTCTTTCCGTCGCTTCCCAACTATTTTAAGCAATCAGACGCGTGCAGTGGGAACATTGAAGCATGACTTTTTTGTAAACGTATATTTTGGAAAATAAATACAAATAAAATATTCATTCCACAGATTTTTTTGATATATCAAAATATGCATGTCATTATAAGAATTGTAATAGGAATATTACGTAATGTAGTTGTATTCCGATTTTTTTTCCAAATAATTGGTTACGTAAAAGTCATGCTGCGATATTCCTATTGCACGCCCCTACTAAGCATTCCTCGAATGTTAAAGCCAATTCCAGAATCTGTTTGTGTCTTCCAGAATATAGTGGAATATGCTAGAGAGTCGGCTAGTTTTATTCCATAGTGACATATTACGAGGGATTCCATTGGTGCGTAATTTTCGTCAAATTCTATCATCAAGTTACGTAACGGAGAGAGGAAGATGCGGCAGGTAGACCCAGCTTCTTTTACTTCCTTCCAATTCTTTGACCTATACAATCCATTAAGAATCATCCAAATTTACCCCGTCCATCTATTATTCTTAATCTTATCAATTTACTACCAACCCCACGAGTCCGGCGATTTGCGTCGGATTATTTTGTATCTAGCAATACCCATCTAAAATGACGTACTTTTATTATATATTTCATCCGCCAACCATCTAGCGCTATTAAGAGTAGTGTAGCGTCTTGATAACGTTAGTGATGGACATTGCAATATAGAGAATTATGCATTTTTTTCATTATTATATTATACCTCAAAATTTATGCCATCTGGTAGCGTTAGTGACGGACGTTGCTACCTAGAGAATTATACATTTTTTGTACCTCATTATTATTTTTGTCACCTGGTACAGTTAGTGATGGATATTGTTATATAGAGAATTAAACACTATGATTAAAACTAATAACGTAAATGCCATACAGTAATGGATGCTCTTAATAATAATTGACAATAATAACAATTTTAATATGTTACTAATTTTGAAAAGAAGATGGGATCAGCTATTGGATTCTAGAAAGTTGCAGATGGACAGCGAAATTATTATCATTGGGTATAACCTAACATCGACAACCTTCAAAGGGATCACCGTATTCATAAAATAATATTTTGGACACGATAGTGCCATGATCGATGATACCAGAACTTTGTGTCGACCGCCGTGCCTCAGAGGTAACATGCAGAAGGTAGATTTAGCAAACGCAGCCCCGGCACAAAGCGTTTCTAACGGATAACGGATGTGGATAAATTAAACGCAAGTTCGCTTGCAAGGACAATGCAATAACGAAAATCGAATGACGTTCGGACTTTCGCGGTGTTCGATGCTCCAGGAATGTCCGCACAGGGGCGAGAGCACCGGTTTCGAGTTCTGCTGAAGCATGTTAATGTGGACAGTAGTCCAGTTAAGTATTCTCGTTATGGCAGAATCATCCTGGACCATTAGATTGATGGTTGGATTTATTCGTTTTGGAACGCTGGGGACTGTTAACTTTCACGTGAATAGATTTCTTTGCGATACTTCAAATTCACAAAATGTATATCAATAATAGAACATTTGGATATTTTAGTTATAGACCAAGATCAGCTGGAAATATTTTGATACCTAAATGTAATACTAGCACAGCCCAACACAATTTCTCATATCAAGGAGTATCATTCTTTAATGCTCTTCCCAAAGAAATGAAGACGGAAAAAAATTATAGAAAATTCAAGACTAAATTGAAAAATCTTCTGCAAAAAACCATCACAATAACGCAATGAAAAAATCTTATCAAAAACAATCTATATATACTTTTAAATGTTATTACAATACGTTCTTAATTATTAATTTTTATAACTTAATTTAATGTTTCCTTGTGTATATCTTATTTACTTAATCTAATGTCTTACATTTTTGTATTCTTGTATTGTTTATATCTTACTTACTTAATTTAATGTCTTAATTTTTATAACTTAATCTAATATTTCTTTGTCTATATCTTACTTATTTAATCTAATGTCTTTCACAAACAATTAAATTAATAATAGATATACACATATATGACAATGCTCCCACTTTTAAACACGAGAATAAATTCTCATTTAAAAGTGGGTAAGCGTGTAATATAAATGTGTATTAATTATATTATAATGAATACATTCTTAAGTTTGTACATTTACCAAATAAATTTAATAAAAAAAAATTGATCTTCGAATCCTGCACTTCTAAACATTCGATATTTTTAATATACCTATATTATTAATCATAGATGTTATGCAGGTTTTGCCTTGGAAACTGCGGCCAGTAACTGCTTTTGAAATTCTCCATTGCAAAGGCTTTCTATACTAGCAAACAAATAAGAGCAATTTTATATTTTTGTCATTAAATTTAGATATGTATATTTAAAAAAATCGAAGGAGCTTAGGAAGGCAATATTAAGATGGAGTGACAACGTCCTCAAAGACATCTTTGCCTTGGAGCTTCGGAACTGGAGAGAGCTTGCACTAAACCGAGATGAGTGGAGGAAGATTATTGAGGAGGTCAAGACCCACCAAGGGTTGTAGTGCCAAAAGCGATGATGGTATTAAAATAAATATTATGAAAGATAACTAAATATTGTCTATTGAAACTTAAATAAATAGAGTTTAAATACAAAGGTATCGTTTGTAGAAAGTTATTTTAATTATCTTCTCGGTTATTATCAACATCGCGGTTCTTTTTAAACGCTGGCTTTCATGGTCTCGGTGTTAATCGATTGATAAGGTTTAAGAAGTGTTATTGTGTAATATATTATGATTAAACCTAGTTATACCTACTGTGTACTTATGATATTGCTTAAAATTGTAATAACTTATCTTTATTGCATGTACAAGTCATAAAGGGCGTTAAATAAAAAAATAAACAAACATAACATAATTCTTATTTTACAACCTCAAAGTATGTTCTGTTATATGTTGTTCCTCAAATTGTATTTAAATATTTGCATATTTAACCTTACTTTATATATTTTTTTAAAATAAATGAATGATTATTGTAAATATGTTTGATTATAGGATGTTATTGAAGATTGTATATTAATGTGAGATTATAAGAAGTGATAGTTTATAGAGTAGTATAGATTATGTAAATGTAAATATGTTAGGTATTATAGATAGTTTTAATGAAAGTTTGTAAGAATTGATAGATTATAGGGTATTATAAATAATGTAAATGTTAATATGTAAGTAAATAAAGAATGTAGACAAAATGTAAAATACTAGTTTAATATGCGGTATGTCATATTAACTAATTTAAAAAAAAAAATTAAAAAAAAAAAAAAATAGAACTTTTTTGATAAGTGAAATACTCGTAGGACAGGAAATTTATATCAAATTTATACATTTTACATATATTTTTTTGTTATTTTTTACATGAAAAAATTTTTTTTTAAACTTGAACGTGTATTTCAAGTAATGATTTAAGCAAGTGTTGGTCCAGGCAGTGAGATGATTGTATTTAACTGAGGGTTCTAGAGTGTTACTTTTGGAAAAGATGCCATTCAATATGAGGTGGTGCCTGTATTTTTTCAGGATTCTTAAGAGTAACTATGAACATTTTGGATAAGATCGGTCAATATATATTTTAACACGTAGTCGTCGCGATGGGATTCGAGTTAAATACTATGGTCAATGATTAACACTATTATGTGAAAACAGTTTACGACATTGTTTTATATCATATTAGAAATATATCAGAAATCACTAGAATGTACACGACTGAAAATTATCACTCGAGAAATATCGATCACTTGTTTATGATTTAACTTGCTTGTTATCGTTGTTTTAACATAGACTTACCTTACCTGTCGTATGGTGTCGAGCTATATAAAGCTAATATGTACCTACGTATATTTACGCAGGGTGCTAGGATCATTCATAATACGGGAAAAAAATAATTTCAATTTATACGGAATAGTTGGTGATGATTTAAATTATTATTGAACATAAGGTTTATAGCTTTATTGGATATGGAAAGCTAAGTTGATTAAATAAAAAAATCAAATTTCCGGAGAGTAAATGCGACTGTCATCCAAGCGGTGAGAATTATTTTAATATTATAAATGTAATAGAGAATACGACAGCGCGCCCGCTCAAAGGTTAAACGCCTCTGGCTGTCGGATTTTGGCGGCGGATTCAGTCCTGGGTCAGAGTACTCAACAGAACTTGTGGACTTTGTGCAAAGTAAAGCGATCCCTGTTAACAACCTGATGTTGACTGCCCACAGTAGCTGGGACAACGACAGAAAAGAAAGAATGCTTTGTGTTTTCTGCTGGACATACGATGGAATGTTTTCTAAAGGAATTGAATTGTGTTACTTTACTCTTCACTCTCGGTACAGAAAAATTAAAGAAGGCAAGTTTTCGACGTAAAGTAGATGTAAATAATAAACGCAAGCTAAGAACTATAGTTAATTTTTTTTTGCCAACATTAATAATCAATGTTCCCTGTAAGGTGTGCGCGTGTGCGCGCGCACACCTACGAAAATGTCTCCGCACACATGTTTTTACCCTCCGCACAGTCAATATTATAAAATAAAGTTTCATTTGCCAGATTTTAGTTTTGCTCGAATGCATGATACAATACATGCACAATGCAATTTTCATAAAATTACTTACTTACTTTCTAGTGTTTTTGCTTTGGGGAATTGAATCTCCTAGGGCCGGTCCATTAGTATATGTATTTCGTTTAAAAAAGTAGGTACAATAGAAATGCGACAAAATTCGGAAAAAGATTTTATACGTAGTTGAAAATTTAATAAGAATAATTTTCAATGAAAGTGAAAAAACTACATTTTTATAAATGTTTATTTTGAAAAAAAAAACGCAACATTCAAATATATAGATTAAAAATAAATAAAAAGAAAATTCTACAAGTTTAGTATTTAACATATTATATCAATGAATATTTTTTCTTTTTTATTCATTTCAAAAATTGTCTTTGTTAGTGTTGTTATTATATAAAATCACTGTGATTAATAAATACCCTAAAAATATACATTTAAATAAAAAATTGTATGTGTGATAATGGGGGGAGGGGGGGGGGTTAAATTTATCGCACCGCCACTGCACCGATGCGTCGAAGATCCGCACACACAATAGAAAAATTAGAGGGAACGTTGTTAATAATATAATGGTACATGATTGTGTCGCTGAAAGAGCGAAAAGCCATTTAAAAAATTTCGATCCAAAAGTGCTTAAAAAATGCGCTGGTTTTTAGAAAATAGAAAAATTGAATAGGGAATTATATGGTCATTAAAAAAGAAATAATGATTAGTGGAAAAATATTAGATTTTTTACAAATTTTACCTGATTATTAACTATAGATAACCGAAACAGAAGAAATTCGAATACTCAGATGGTCGGCAGGAGTAACACTAAAGTGTAGGATTAAAAGATCACGCATTCATGGTAGCCAGGGTGTCATGGAGGAATGACAGCTGAGATGGTATGGGCACATAAGACGGAGATCTCCAAACCCTACGGTGAAGCAGGCAATGTCTATGGAGCTTCACAAAAGTCATCCAGTGGAAGACCAAACAACTCCTGGATGACTAAATACTCTATTATTCTACAAAGAAACAGAACCGAAGAAGATACAGCCTGAGAACGAGAATAACCGACCTTAACAGCCTACCTAGGCAATGAATTGGGATAGTTCAAGGAAGAAGAAGAAAAATAAGAAGATGAACTAAATTTGAATTAATATTAATAATTTTTCTCATTCCAAGGATTTAAGAATCCAAAATTTTTCTTTAACTCTTTCACAATGCAAATCTGTATTTAACTTTTATACTTGTTATTCTGAAGATGAAAACATTGTTCTCGATACATGTTGAAATTTTATGTAATAAAGTGGTGAAAGCAAAGTAATTTTTGATTTTATTTTAATTATTATAATGTTTAATTTTGATGACATTAATAAATTAATGTGTGTAAAACTTCTTCAAGAAGAAAATTCTAATTCTGATAAGGTTAATAATAATGAATGATTAAAAATTTCTTGAGAAAAACGCAAAATTCGCGTACTTTTTGATCAATCGTCGTATATTTCATATATTGTTAAATATTTGTTATGCCATATTGAATATTTAAGTTATATTTTATACTTTATAAACATATAAAGCAATAATCTCTACAAAGTTCTAAATGCCTTGAATGTATAGAACTGTTTTACAAAGCTCTGAAATTGGATTACTTCAGTGCATTGTGCAACCAAACCAAGGAAACTAAAGTTTGTGGATTTTAGCCTTCGTCTACAAGATGTAGAGAATAAACTCGAGAATGTTTCAGTACTTTGATGGATACAACGATATAAAATGAGTAATATTTAGTATGTAAACGATTTGCGGTAAAGCAAAGTATTGTCACGAGATGGTAGAATCAGAAAGAAATTAATGTAATTATGATTTTACTGCACTCTACACCTTTTACACTAAAATCTGAAGATGCCAAAAGGTTGCATTAAAAAAGCGGCGAATGAGAAGGACCAATATATGAGCTTTTGCTTATAAAACGGTCCTGAAATCGACTGGACTATTCTCATAAACTCTGGAAACATTAAAAAAATGACATTACCTACAAAAAGAGATTTTGCATTGTATGTTTGAGATTTGTATTGTATGTAGCTCACAGACAAAACAACAACTAACAGCGTAATTTTAAAATGAAGCTAAACGCTTGTGCTATGAAAAAATGACTAACATGCTGGTCTGGGATGAGGTTCGAACCCGCGACCTTTGGATCACGAAGCGAGAGTCCAGCTACAAGACCAACAAGCTTCTCTATAATGTACCCACCGACAAACGAGAAGTTTTCTAGTGGGAACCTGAGCGATTTAAGTAATGTGAATCAGTATAAAAGAGACAATTTATATATAAGGAGCGATAATTAGTGCGAATTATCAAATTGTATAAAAAGAGATTCTAGAAGATTTAAGAACAGTGCTTCAATTAAATTCATATTCATAATTTGTTAATTTTTTTAATAGTTTAAGTGTTTCATAGATCTGTGTGATCGTGATCTTGACCACGATCCTTGACAGTATGTTAGATTTGATTCTCCCCACCAGAAAACCCAATCCCGATTTCTCACGTGATAGGCAGTGTTAGTTACAATTTCGTTGCTGATTTTAAATATCTGAAAGTCAATAAGATTTATAAATAGCAACTATCAAGTATATTAAACTCTAAATAATAATAATTTATTAAGCTTCTCACGATGTAACTGTTCAAAATTATGATTTTTGGAAAATTAAATCGGGAAGGAAAAATTAAAAGAAATCGAAAAAGAGTCTTCAGGTCTTTTAAATCAAATGGATATAATATAGAAGAGAGGGTGACTGCGGAAGACGTGGTTTGACCAGATCAACCAGATACTGGAAGATGATCCCGTTAGAAGTCTCAACAACCGGCGAGCTTGCATGCGAAGATGTATGAATGTGGATGAGGCGAGAGTTGTATGTCAGGACAGAAGAATGTGGCGCTCTATTCTCTCTGCCTACCCCCACGGGGAAACGGCGTGATGGTAAGTAAGTAAGTAAGCAGATATATAGAAATTAGCTATATGTTAAAGCAGCTTAACTTAAGTTAAAGTATCAGTCAAGGTAAAAAATTACATACAATTTTCTAGTATCGACATACAAAGTAAAAAACCGAAGTTACATGACAAATTAATACAAATATGAAATATAATTTTGAAAAAAAAACTCTTTCTACGAAAAATCGGTAGGATTTTAGACTTAGAAAAAGTGGTTTAAAATTGTTTCATTGTAATGATAGTCCAACGTTTTGCAAACATAAGTCAGAAATATTGTAAAATTAGGTCATGGTTGCTAGAACATTTTCAACTAATTATCAAAGCAAGAATCCACATATTACACCCCGTATAGATTACGACTAATAAACAATAAGACAAATCATTGGCATGCGTGCCCAAGGTTCACATCATTGAACCAGAAGACGAATGGGGTCCTTGATGCCAGAACAAAAACAAACAATTCAATAACGAATCATTTATTTTTCCAACTGAAATAATCCAGTGGCGCCCGGCAACGGCGTTGCGTAATATGGTTGTTCCCTCAGGGCGCAGAGTGTACATAATAACCCCGAAAACCACCCTTGGCAGAACCTTTCACCTCTGCCGGCCGCGAGCAAACACTCCGCTCATTGTTATTAATATTATGGAAGGTAAAAACAGAACAAGCGACCCGCGGCTCACTTCGCGTCAGTCACGGCCTCGTTTATCATCCCCCGAACAGCATCAGACTGATTTATTGTGTTTCCAGTATTGCTTTATGCGCCCCGCGGCGGGGGGATTCGCCATTTTCGGAGGCTCGATAAATTATATTTGAATTACGGACAGAAAGAGTGAAAGTAACGGAAAATGGTACAAGCATCATTATTTAGAAAAAAACTTACACATAAAAAAAAGTTTTTATTATACTCCCTTTCTCACTCACTAGTTGAAACAGGTTTGGCGCTTAACCCACGCGTTGAGCTCGAGTCGGGTGACGCTGAAAAATTGATTAATAAAAATGTAGAAAAATCAAAAATTATACTATAATTATTAATTTTTTTAAAATGAAAATTTGTTAGATCATTTTTATCGTTTTCACGAGTCTGCTTGCAAAGTTTCAGCACGATTTGATCACGGGAAAGGGTTTAAAATCGATCCAAAGTTTTTTCGACAGACAACCAAGGAGACGCTACCAGTTAAAAGAAAGAGAGTAAAAAAACGAACGAGCCTTCCAGTAGTCGCATATAATGTGCATCATTTGACATCTTACAATTAAATATATCAATTGAGCACCAATAGAAATTAACATCAAAATTCAAAAAAGCTAATGCCTACCTATAGGTATATTTATTAATTAATAAACGCAACAAAATAAAATGTATTTATTATTGAATGTATTGTATGTTGAATGTAAAATGAATTAATTGAATGTAAAATGTTTATTTATTATTGAATTTTACCGCACTAGGTAAGTACCGTATATCTATATACGCATTTTGTTTAGAAATGTGTTTCAATCAATATATATTATAGATGTCTCACAGAAATGAAACTGAAATTTCATGTGAAAGTAGGTAAAGAAGAAGGTGTAGAGCTTACGACCTATCGTACGGCTGGCTTAAATGATCACTTTACACAATGTAACGTTCGCCATTTCCACCCATGACAGAATAATACCATGTCTACTAATTTTTGTAATTGTAATATATATTCATTGATTAATGATGTCCCTGTGACAAAATCCAGTACTGTTCCGTACTCAAAATATTCAGAAATGTGTTTGTTCAATTGTATGTTTTTATTTATTTTCATGGCGGTACTGTACCGCCATCTATGAATACTTACTGTATGAAAACTTTGAATAAATATTTAAAAATAATCACATAAATTAAATAAAATTTGAGAATATAAATCGTTAAGGGTAGTCATTGTTTACATTAATGTAAAAAAAATTAAGTATTTATTGGATAGTTTCGAAGATATAAGCCAAAATATATCAAAGTTACAACATCCATACTCTTGAATCAGAAGCATTGGTTGATAGTGTGTGTCTTCGCTCTGATGGCACTTGCTGGACATTGATTTGTTTATAAACGATGATTTTTATTCCGCGCGCACTCATTCGTCAAAAGAAATTGCGCGCGTGTTTTTTCTTGTTACGTATTTCCGTCTTTTTTCACGTAATCACTGCCACAAATTGCAGGAAAGCGAGAGGAAAGATGTTACATATCAAAAAAGTGTTTAATATTCGCACTGGTGTGAACATACCCAAATAGCAACATAGTCGTCTGCTTTCCATCTCAAGACTAACTCTAAACAAAACTCCTTCATCTGCAGATCCACAGATTTATTTAACTCAGCTTATAACCACACTGATAATTTTAATTCGAATATAAACGAAAATAAAACTCGGCGGTACTAATGACTTTTTATACGACATATACTTTAATTTACTATTTTAAAAAAGAGACACGAATTTGGCAAACCCTCATAGAAGTAAGTGTGTGAGTGATGTCCTTCCGTTATTTCCGCCATGCGAGGGTTTGTATGCGAATACGCCTCTCTGCGTAAGTTGTACAATTTTTTCTCTTTTTATGAGTTTTTTTGCCATTTTTTCGGTGGACATATTTCGCTTGATGGATACGGTATCCTGAAGAACCCATATTTTATGTAGATTTATGCGGTGTTATTACGTTTGTCAAGAAATGTTGCCAAAGTATACAGTTTGTTGATTCAAGACGTGAATTGTATGGGCTGTTTCCGTAGCTGCTTGTGATCAGTGAATAATATTTGGAGCGTGTAAAACAAACTAGCTGTATAAACAATCGACTTATAAAATAGAAAATCTACTCTCGTAAATTCTGCAGTTATTCTGTATGAAATTCATAAGTCAATTTAACTACTTCCAGCTCGCAATGACTGCAAATGAATCTTTAAATTAGACACAATCTTTAATTTAGTCAGAATGTTAAAATCAAAAATCAAAAATAAACTTATTGAAACATATTTCTACTCAGGCAAAAACATTATAATGATCCGATTTCTAATAAAATTACTTTTTTTCCCTACTCACATTAGATCAGCTTATTACACAAATTATAATATTGGCAACAATCTTTTAAATTCAAAAACAAAAAGATATGTGTTGGTAAAAAGCTAGATATATGAAATAACTTGCAGAGACTGTGAAATATACAATCGAAACCACGAAAAATTTAAATACAAGAATAAAAAAACATCGCCGTTGCCTAAAAAATAACAATTTCTCTGAATGTGCAAATCACAAAGGTGGCGATAATCAATCTTTCGATATTCACAAATTGAAACTACAGTCCACTTGGTTCTCATAGAGGATGGATAATGAATGGTTTGGAAATCATTAAAATTCTAAAAACACTAATATTTCAGTCGACTTCACCAATCCTAGAGCTTTTTGCGGGTAAAAATACCCCTCCCCACCGCGCGCCCCCCTGACCTACCCGATTAGATTGAAAAATGTTGTATTTAAGACAGTTATTATCTATACCTGATGATGAGAGAGACTGGTCCTCTTGAAACAATAGTAGTAATTTAATAACTCATATTGTATGTGCGTGCGTATTACAAAGTTAAAAAAACCATATTTTAAACTTTAAATATTTAATAAGCTGTCTAAAGTTATATGCCGAATTGCTGAATCCATATATGTATATAAATTATTCAAATTCAATTATTATATCAAGAGCATTTATCTTTGTTGAAAAATGTAAGAATTTAGTTAGTTATTTAGGTAACTTTGAAAAAATTATGCCTATCTCAATATGGATTCTTCTGGTGAGGCAGCCATAGTTCAACCCAAATTGTATGGATAGGTACTATATGTGATTAAAAAATAAATAAATAAATATTGATGTTATGCATATTTAATGTACGGATCTGTATAAAAAATATACCTAGAATGACGCATTTCAAGTTTTGCGTAGTTACTCTTTAGGGCCCTGAGGAAAAAATATTTTTTCTATTCCATCCCCCGGCACGTATTATCCTTATCATGCCTGACCTAAATTGTGCACATTTCTATTTATTATTTCATGTTTGTATAAAAACTCCCCCTATTAACCCTTATTTTAAATTAAAACTAAATCTTTTGAGATTGACGTCAATACTTATGCAGGGTATCTCGTATCTAGTAGCAAAAACTTTGGGCGTTTACTTTAGTCAATTTTGAATTGAAAATATTCTTTACATTTTGTATAAAATGCCGACAGATACTGAGGTAAGCGCCATTTAAGTTTGCATTTTTTCAGTATATGTAGTCTATCTTTTGAAAAAATGTTAGCTTATCATGCAAATAATTTATATCTAATATGATTCATTTATTTGCTTTGATACAAGTCAAAGAAAATGATTCAAACCTTACAGAAATTTGAAACATGTTGTTTTGACTTGTATCAAAGCAAGTGAATTTTTGATATTCAATATAATTACTTTTATGATAGTCTAACGTTTTACAAAAGATAAATCAAAAATATTGAAATGCAAATGATGTCGCTTATCTCCGTAATTGTTGACACTCCATCCAAAATATAAATAATATTTTCTATTAAACAGTGAATAAAGAAGACTTTCCAGAAGTTTTTGCTATTAACTACGAGACACCCTGTAGGTATACACACGTATATTCCTACATCCGTTCGTGTGGGGTACCGCGTAGGTGGGGGTCCATTAGAAATATAATTTAAAATTGAAAATTTCACCCTTTGAGGTATCAGTTAGCAGGTTGCAGGCAATGCTACGTCCAAATAAAAAAGGTCAACCTTTTGATCGGACTGAATGGACGTGTACAGGCAGTCAAAGAGTAATATACCTGCACCTAATTTTAAAGTATTACATTAAAAATAATAAAACTCTAAACAAATTTGATGTTTTGATAAGTCTTAATATTTCGTTTCATACATTCATTTAAAGTTTCTTCTTTCTGTATCTTCCAAGGTCCCCTTGACATTGGCGATCACTTGTTCAAAAATCTTTCTGTCCTGCGCTGCCCGGAACAAATCCTCCACCTGTCTCATTCCAGGGATATATTGCAATCAAAGACATGTATTATACAATTCTAATATTAGTGTTGGGTAGCTTATAAATATGATAAGACAGATATCAGAAGTGAAATGATCCTATTATTTATTGAATTGGCGTTAACTTTGTGGAATGACATATTTTAATTATATCTAAATATAGCACTTGTATAAGACCACTTGTGAGTTTATGACAACTACAGTTCTGTTGTCATCAACGGGTGATTATATAAACTAAGGCATCAGAGTAAAATTAATTATCTAAGGTATTGATAGAAGTGGTAAATATAAAGGCCAAATAATGAATAATCTCTAAAACTTAGAAATACATTTTTTTTAATTCTAATAAAACTCTAATCAACAACATAATATTTAAAAATCCTTCACCGCTCCTCACTTTGTTCCCGTTAGCTCAAACCCCACCCTCAGCTAACCCCCTCCCTCCAAACATAACTCCACCATCATCAGTCTTCAGCACCATCTCCAGTTCCCAGCTCTTATCTGTATATAAACACAGGCGTCCGTGCTTCCGAGTGCGCGTGTCTTTTGTCGTGCTATCGAGTTTCTGGTGAAAGTCAGTGCTGGTCAAAACTTGTGGGGAAACGATTCGTTGATCCTACAGTTTTAATAATTTTATTTGACTTATATCAAAGCAAATGTATTTTCCAGAATTAAACAACATTCATGATAGTCTAATAAATAAATAATTTTGAAGCAATCATTTTTAAACTTAATTTGTATAATTATCACTCTAGAAATCTTGTCAAGATTTGGCCTCCTCAAAATTTTTCTTTCATTGATCCTGACGATTCTCAAAATATCAATTTCAACAATTGCATTATATTACAATATTTAATCTACATGCCTAAACATGTGATATAAATTTAGGAAAGATACAGTCCACCTTCCCCATTTGATAATATGAGTTATATATATGACAGGGTATGTCACAATATTATCTAAAGAAAATATTAATAATATTACATTACTAATGAACGGTGACCGTGAGCTGGTAATTAAAATTTAAATAAATGTTTATATAAAAATATTGATTTATTGTATTTGATTTCGGCCACTTTCTGTTAGACCTTCCTTCAAGCTCTATTCAATCGTGACTTTAAAGTCACATAAAGGTCTTCATAGACGGCACAGCATAAGCGCCTGTCTGTTCCTACGTGTACTACTATACGTCTAATACTAAGTAAATTAAATTATTCAAGCGTTTTATTGATGAAATTATAAATGTTAAGAAAATTATTGTCCCTTTGAGTATATTAAAATTTTCCTGGACACAATTATCGGATTTTTGTCCCCAAAGGGATAGTCATGTATCAACACATTATAGATGTTAATAATATATGAAAACGATAACTGGTGTCAAAAATTGGTTAATTGTTCTAGTTTGTGTCTTCTGGGGTATCATGCCGTGTTATTACGACCTTTCTGGCCGACATTTCGGATCCCATTGCAGGGTCCATCATCAGGGCTGATGTTTTGATGATAATGTATCTGCATCGTGAACGCCAAATCCATCAATAATATCTAGTACATAATTTGATTTAATAAATGAAATAACTAGGATAAATTAATAAACAGAAATCGTGCGTTAAACTCTGTACACAATTATTCATCCGTTTAGTCCTTAATTACTCTGTGAAAATTATTGATCATCAACTATAATGTTAGACCATTCCATGAATATCTAGTATCTACCCCGCCTAAAGAGTCTAGTCTAGATATTATGTTATACTCAGCAAATCATAAAGAAAATGACTGTAGAAGGATTCCCAACGCTCACTAGAACATTTGAGAATGCATTGATCAATTAAAGCCAAAGGAACGTACATCATAAAAGTGCAACATATATTTATTTATTTATTTCAAAAAATCCCTGTTTACAATATACAGGTACTTAATAATAATTTAACAATAAAACTATAAGATAAGATTACACAATATAAGATTAAAAAAAAAAATTGTTGAGAAAAAAGTCATCAATATAATACTTCTTTGTTTTGTTAGAATTCGTCATTTGTTTTCATAAGGTAATAATTATGTATCTACAAAGTATCAAGTGCAATGTTAGTGATAAGTT
The DNA here is from genome assembly GCA_016648135.1 of Agrypnia vestita. Lineage (NCBI taxonomy): Eukaryota > Metazoa > Arthropoda > Insecta > Trichoptera > Phryganeidae > Agrypnia > Agrypnia vestita. The sequence goes on from JADDOH010004161.1 coordinate 47,688, forward strand.
GAGTGAGTCATATATCAATTTTAATAATTTGTGAAAACTAGATTTTTGGTTGTACATCGTATTGGTGAACTACCTCTACATAATGATTTTTTGTCGCAACTTCCATTTAAACCTCACAAACTTCGTCTACAGTTTTAGCGTTGCACTTCATATATTTAAGTTTCATCCCGATCAGATGTACGGTTCACAATTTCGTCCCGGAGTTGACTGAGCTCGCCGATTCATACTGATTACGTAACGATATTGATACAATATAACAAATCTTACTCCCGTCCTCGATCCAGAGACACCCGCGTCATGTGGTTTCTGAGATTTGAGGTCAGGTTTTTGAACGTGCAGCCGTATTGCCACATTATGTTTTAAAGACGTGTTCACGTCAAAATAATCCTAATTATTTCCTTTTCCTTCTTATTTAAACTATCCAAATTATTTCAATTTTAATTTATTATTATTTTTTAGCATACAGGGTTATTTGGAAAACATTAATAACTTCGTAGTGACCTATATTCTTGCCTTGATTATGAGTCGAAAATGTTCAAGCTATTATGACCTTATATCAATAGTTATGGAGATATACGACATCAAAATTTGCAATTTTTTTTCAATATTTCTGACTTATATTTTATAAAACACTGGACTATCATTACAGTAACTTATATCAAATATGAATAATTCATTTCCTTTAATACAAGTCAAATAAAATGATAAAAACCTTCGAATTCCAGTTGGAAAACATTCCAATTAGAATTTTTTCAGGGTTTTTATAAATTTATTTAACTTGTGTTGAAACGTATGAATTTTTCGTAATCGATATGAGTTACTGTAATGATGGTCCACGTTTTACAAAAAATAAGTTAGAAATATTGAAAAAAAATGCAAACTTTGATGTCGCATATCTCCATAACTATTGATATTAGGTCATAAGAGCTTGAATATTTTCGTTTATGTTTTACAAATAACCCTGTACATGCAATTAATTTCAAGTTTTTATAATTATAATTTTTTCTATCCTCAATCTAATGAAAATATATATTTCCGCCTGCGTTGTTTTCTTTCTAAGATACAAACGTTTCATATCTATCATACTTGGCCAAGATGCTCTTTTCATGAAGGTAAGATAAATAAGTATTTTGAGGGTTGGAAAAAATACTGGTATAGGTAATTTATATCCGACGGGGACCTTTTAAAATATGCCATATACTCGTGGATTATTCTAAATGAATAAGTATTTTTTGAACTAAATAAAAATTCCATAAACTTTCTGATAAAAATACGCGTATACGACATACTTAACGTATTTCTCGTAATCCTTATACTAATATCTGTGCGCGCTTTGCTAAACTCATTTTTCATAAATCTTATTCTCACTTACACGTTTTTCCCTTCATTTTAACTAAATCATGAAAATCCTCTGAAAACAGACACGGAATAATCATCCTTCTTCTCAAATTCCGTCAAAATTTTCTATTGCTGTTGCTGTTGCCATAAGTATAATGTATAGAGTCCGTAACTCACAGTAATCATTACACGAAAATATTACTTGTCTTCTTACACACTTTATTAGCGTGGGTCCACAGTTTGCTTTTTATGGTCTTCACAACTGTCACAATAGGACTTGTTTGTTCTGTATCGAAAATGTTTTCTATCGAATCTTCTCACATATTCTACCGATTTCAAGTTGTTCTAGAATTATTCCAAAATGTCCAGAGTATTCGAAAAACCCTCGATTATATGCAGTTTTCCTTTTTTTAGAATTTCATGACAATACCATATACATTGGATCTATATTGCCCAAATACAGGATACGTACTTTTTGTAAAAAAAATAATAAAATTAATAAATAAATTAAAATCTAAGAGATACTATTTAATAAATATGTTTCTTATTTGCTATCATTTTCTCTGTTAATGTCCTGTAATACAAATACTAAATGAAATATATACAGACTTCATTTAATTGATATAAAGAAAATAATTTTGAACAGATTGAATTTAAGAAGAATAAAATACTATAGTGATACTGAATATCTGCTACAATACATTTCTATGAGTGCATTTGTATGAAAACTTAAAAAAGTCTCTAATAATTCCATCTGAAAATACTAAAACATACGAATTAATATTCTTACGAAATAATACTTTAAAAATGAAATATAAGGTGGAATCGGTAAACGTCACTTTATGTACATACTTGCAAATATAAATAGTTTCGTCTCTGTGAAATATCTTGAATTTATCTAAGTAAATAAATAAATTAATCAAATACATATTAACGGAACTATTACAGGTTAAGTTGGCTCAATAAGCCTTTGTTAATTTATTTACTAGATTTGCCCGCGCGACTTCGCACGCGTAGATTTTTAGTACACTGTTTGGATCGTCATAGAACTTTCGCGAACCCAGAACATTCAAGAAATTTATCGAATGTACAGGAACCTTCTAGACTCACCGACACAGTCGGCGCGCCTGTTTTGAAACAATCTGAAGCATTTGCGGCCTTTCCATAACAAAAAAATTTGCTAGAAAGCACATTTTCGTCATACACTTCCATCCACGTACAGCCATCCCGCACCAAACTCGCATATTTTCGATGTGACACCAAGGACTATCCACCACCATAACCACCGGTGGGTGGTTGTGGCTGGTTGTGGAGAAAACTTGGCAGATAGGGAAACATGGGTTTCGTTATATATATATATTGATTTGTGTGTGCGTACGATGCATAGCGCAATAAAAAAAAGTAAAATAGTAAAAAAAACAAAACCTTACAGTTTAAACTCTATTAAGAAAAAGTATTTAAAAAATCAATCAAAATAACTATCATAAATTACAATAAACACATTTATAAGAACTTCATAAGAACGGAGAAGTAATTTAATAAAACACTATATGATAATGTAAAAAATTAAAGAGGCAATAACCTTATAAGTAAAACAGTAAAATAATAGCAGATTTTAATGAAGAAATAATTATTTATTATATAATGAAGAAACCACTTTGACAATATCATAAATAAAGCACATACTATGTTGGGATTTATAACAAGAATTACTAACGACTTTAAAAATCTTCAAAGTCTAAAAATCAAACATAATAATTTCGTTGTCTGTCCGTCCGTAACTTCGTGTAATTCACGGCTAAAAAAAAACAAATTCAACAGCCGGAGATGGGGCTCGACCCTCGGCCGTCGAACCTGTACCGGCCGCTTCACGCATCTTGCTAGGGCCGCCTCTCCGTGGATCGTCAAAAAGATACTATAAATGTCTACCAGAGCTTAGCAAAGACACGAATCAATGTTCCGTCATTTTTGAAGGGTTACAGCTAGTTATCTATATTATATCACTAGTTCGGAGTATCTTGGAATATTCATCAGTTATGGGGTCACCTTGTTACACAACACACGTTGCAAGAATCTAAAGGACGCAGAAAAAGTTTCTGCATATTTTGTCCTACAAAGCTGGTCAATATGGTAATCTTCACAGCTCCGCGGATCGTCTTGCCTTTTTCAAGATGCACAAACTTGAGTCCCGATTGAAAATATCCGATCTTTTAGTGCTACACAGGATTTTCTGTGGAGCTATTGATTCTCTTTCTTTATTCCTGACATAAATTTGCATGTTGAATCCCGTATAAGAAAACCGGAGTTCTTTAGAATAAGTCAGCATTCTAAAAATGCTGGTTATTTTTCTCTCACGACAAGAATATATCGTACATACTGTATAAATTGTGCTGATATTAACGTAGATGCTTGCAGATCACTCCTACACGACATTCATTTTCTTGACAATAATCCGAATCCATAGAATGCATCAAATCAATTATTTATCTACATATATTTACATAATCATGTTACATTGATATACTAAATATACGTATCGATCGGAACCGCCAATACCTCCTATCTCCATAAATAAAATTTTTATTTATGGAGAAAAAACCTCTTCATTTTTTTAAACTTATAGATATACTTTATTCGTTGATTTTTCTTATGTGATATAGATATATTTATGAGTATCATTTTTTAATGCTCTTCCCAACGAAATGATGACGGTAAAAAATTATAGTAATTTCAAAACTAAATTGAAAAATCTAATAACAACATCGCTATGAAAAAAAATCTTATTGAAAAACAATCAATATGTACAATTATATGCTATTATTATCTTATGTTTCCAGACACATTTTATTTTTCTTACATTATATATTTTTTCACTATTCTTATATATTGCTACTGATGATTACATTAACAATATATACGACAATGCCCCCAACATTTAAACGCGAAAATTAAATTCTTTTTTAAATGTGGGAAAGCGTTAATATTTTCATTCTGTTATTCAAATATACGAGTATGTATTCAAGATATGTAAATAACACCGTTATGTACAATGTAATTAAATAAAATAAAAAAATATCCCTCGACAATATGTACATATATCCTGTATAGTTAACGGTCAATATTCATGTTGCTAGAGCAAACCGAATTACTTGTATTGTTTTTTCTACGTGTACCCTTTATTCTGTTAGTGTCTCATTTAAAATAAATTACAGTCTCAGGATCGTCTGCATGTTTCTCTTTAAAGTAGCCAAGCTGTCGTGGAATACTTCTACAAACTTACTGTACTCACCGCACTGTTGCAGTAACAAAGGTCTAACTGGCTGAGAAACCGTTAAAAAAAGGCTTTTGACCATTGTAAGTTGACCCCCACTGTCGCAGGTCATCAGCTCTCGAGGAAGCGGTTTCTGAGAGATCGATCGGTCGTATTGAAGGCGTCAAAGGCGTGATGAATAGGTCTGGACAGCCGGGACGTCCCGACCCTTGCGAACATAATTAAGGCCAATGGATGTGTCGGTCGGGTCGGCGGCTTCCGGAAAGGGTGGACCGGAGGGTGGAGGACCGTTTTAAATTACATTATTCCACCCTTTCATACACTCCTATCAACTATACATTAAGGCAGGCAGGAAGAGATTGATACTGAAACTGCAGACTTAATTGATTTTTTGTTAAAATATTTATTTTCATGAAAACTGTATTAAGGTTTTAGATCAAATAAAATTTCGATTCAAAATATGTTTCTTACATCGTAGATCTGTAAAAAAAAGAATTTGCTTTAGTAAATAAATTAATTTTAATAATAAATAACTAGAAACTGTCAGGTTTATAATAAATAAGTGGTATTTTGCTATTGGTGACAAAATATCACAAAAATAGACACTCATTTGATTAAATATTTCTTATATGTGTATAAATACTTAGTATGACTAGAAATACTCACGATTGTATTTTTCTCTCTTTCTTTATGCAATAGCATAATTAATTATATCTCTAAAAATATATAAAAAAAATCTTTTTCATCTTGTTCTAGATCATAGATCTGTTACTGAGTGGTCGTCGTTCTCTTGGGAAATGGAGAACCAGCTATCTTTCCAACTTTTTGGCGTCATCTTCCTGACGTGCGATGTCCCATGGGTATATATATATATTGTGGGCGATCATAAGGGGAATTTTTGTATTATCCATCCTATCCACGTGGCAGTACCGCCGTCTCTTCTTGTCCAGTCTCACAATATCTTCTATCTGACAGGTCTCTCTTATTTCAGAGTTTCTGATCCTGTTCCCTCTCTACTATCGCGTGCATTTCTCTATTAGCCCTAGTTTCTATACCATGTCTGGTCTGTTTTTCATATCAGGTTTTGCTATATGTCTGCTGTTATTCTTCCATATTGTCTTCTTTAAGCAGCCGGATATCGCGAAACTAAATCAAAATCTAGAGCAACGCGAGCCACGAACCGTAAGATATTTATGAATCACTACCGTGTGCTGAAGGCTAATTGCATGAAATACGAATTGTTTAAATTACTACCCGGAGGCATCCGGTTTCATACAGTGCAGCTTTTCTATTTCACGTAAACAATGAAAACCTAGAAAATTTATTGTTAAAATTTTTGTTTTTATACAAGCGTTTATTTTTCCTTGCGCGCAGGGAATAACTCTTTTTTTAAAAATACTCGTAATAAATGCCTTTCGGCACGGGATGCAAGAATCTAAAATATTTACTAAATGTCCGCTTGTTCTTGCGCTTGAAATGGTATATTCAATTGTGTTGTACCCTGTACGTGCAATTCTTTCATATTATATTTTTTTAGTAAGAACAATTTCATAGATCAGATCACGAAATTATTCAAGATTTGATACCATCATTCAGTTCCTCTTGACTGAGGATGACGCACAGCTCTCTCGACTATTCTCCTCCATCTTCTCCGCCATTCTGCAGATCTTAGCGCTGTCATCAGAAAAGCGCTTATAGATTTTTGCACTTGGTTGGTCTAATGAAGTGGGAGATATGCCTATTCTTCTTCGATTCTCAACGTGGCTCACCACAATAAACTTCTCCATCTTCCCTTCTGTCAAAAAAATTGGAGGATTCGTCTCAGATAGGTTGAGAGTCTCTCCTTGGTTTTTAATTCTTGTAATATGGAGATATTTGTGCGTCTCTCTGTCCACAATATAGGCGACACATCTCCCCAATACCACATATCCAAGGCATCTTACTATCAAAGGTCTCCTATATACACGAGTTCTATTTATAGTCTACTATATATCGTAACGAGATGGCAGAATCCGGAAGAGTTACGCAATATCTAGGTCTCTAGAACACTCCACAACAATCTGATAAACACTGGAAATGTTGAGTAACCATTAGAAACGTAAAGAAGGTTCTCGGAGCATCGAGAAACCAACCTGTTTTGTATAAATAGGCGGAGCGAGTGCCACGCGAGAGAGTATTTGTTTGACTTTGTTGCGACATTAGCAGCGATAAAACCGTAACGAGGACAGTGTGACCAGTGCGTGTTTATAAAATGAAAAATATTCCGGAAAAGTACTTTTACGTGCCAAATTGAACAGAATATTCTCATAAGTTATAGAATCAACGAAATAAGTGTGGATTAAGAAATTGAATAATAAGTATATGAAATATTCTAGAAACACATTTGTAGTGATTATAAATTTAAAATGCAAAATATTTTTTATTTTTTCTAACAATGCATAAAAAAGTCATCTCCATAATGAAAATTAAAAAACAAAAGTATTGTTTCAGAGTAAAAAATTGACGTTAATTTGCCTTTTTTATGGGTCATATTTCCCATAGGGTTCGTCGAAATTATAGTTGTCAATATCTGTTGAACTAATAAACAACCAAAAGAAAAAAAAGAAGACTGAAGAAGAAGTGTTTTCGCCTCCTTGAACAAGTCCTAGTTTCACGAGGAATTGGTGTAGGTGCCGCCCCTTCAAAAACACGTTTGTATAGATTAAACAGAAATTATTGTGGTTTTAGTCGGGTTCATTTAAACCGACATTTAATTTTGCCCAAAGTTGGCCTCTGTGAACTTTGCTCCCGACAACCGTCAGGCGTAATTTTGACCTTACTTTGCCTGAACTTTAGAAATAAAATGATAAATCATTTATATTCTCGTATAAAGTTATATTAAATTTCATGTTCATGTCGGCAGTCGTACACTATTATTGCTGTAAGTGAAGATGGGTGTAATAGACACTAGTATCTCATATTATATAAGATGTTATATATTAACGTGTAGCTATTAAAAAAAGGGGAGTCTTCATTATTTAATTTTTAATAGAAAATATTCTTAACACTTAAAAAAAAAATGTCGACAAGGACGAAGATAAGTGATATTGACAATGTTCTCGGGTTTTCACGGCCGTTCAGAATCTTCTGTGTGTAGTTTCCTGGAATATTCTGCCGTGTATATCTGACCTCTCTGGCCGAAGTTTATTGCAGGGTCCATCATCAGGGCTGATGAATATCATCACATCAGTCCTGATGATGGACCCTGCTGTGGGATTCGAAACGTTTGCCCGAAAAGGTCAGATGTTGTATGCTCGGCAGAGAATATCGTTTATGTTATCACAATTAAAAATACACATTTTTACATTAGCTTATAACGTCCCACTAGGATAAACCTGTTCGGGGAAGTTATAATTAAAAATTTAATATTTGAATTATAGAAAAGGAAAATATATATTAAAAAATATCAAAAAACATATCCAAAAAATATAAAAATTCATAAAAGAGAAGAAACATAAAATATAGGATCAAATTATTCAATATAGTTAAAAGAGTTATAAAAAAAGAGTAAAAAATATAAAATTATGGATCATGGGTGGACCACATCCTCAGCATATTTTCTTCCTGATATTTTTAGACAATTTATTATTTAAATTTAATTTATTATTTAAAATGGCTGAGTTTAACAATTGCCTTTATCGACACCAAACTTATTAAAGATGAAATTATAATGTCTGTTTGTCCAAAGGAGGTTTTCATGCTAGGCAAAAAAAAGAATTTTTCTTACTTCCCATGTTAAACGTGTTTGTTGAGTTCTATTATTGCAATTTTGTCGTTGTGAATTTTTTTAGTACGACAATTGTTTTGTAATTGCCGCGCGCGGGCCGCACCATGATTTTGATTGATTGGGCTGGCACCCGATGTATTCTGCGCCAATCGCTAGCCAGGATTCGAATTTTTAAAAATCCGCCCAGTGACAGTGACAGTTGAAATGCGTGTCAGGTGTCGTTTTGGGTGAAAACCAACATTCCTCTTCATGTGTGTTCAAGATCTGTTCAACTTAGCCTTTCGGAAGAGACAACTGTTCCGGATTCGACGAAGCCAGGAGAATTGCGATAGAAACGGCACCCGACGTACCAGGAAAACCGAAAATATAATTTGTCCACTGTGTCATAGTTAGCTTTGGCCCAGTGTATCTCGGGTGTCATTTATTATCAATCATTATCGGCGGCGATTGGAAAAGGAAATTATTTCTTTCCAATCCCCGACCCGTGTGCGATGGTAGCGATCCGTATGTCATCGTACAACAATTATATTTTACTATTTATGTTTCAAAAATAACAGAATCATTCATTGACAGATGAACTTTTAAAAAGTCGAGAGGTTCTGTAACTCTCAAGCAGTCTATACTAATACATAAAGAGGTAAAGTTTTTAGGTACGTTTGTAAGTTTGGATGTTGGAGGTAATCTCCGAAACTACTGATCCGATTTCAAAAATTATTTCACCAATATTTAGAATGATCTTTCAGGGTGGACCTGCATTACATATTAACCCGTTAAAATAAAAGGGCTTTTCGTGGTGACCTACGAGTATTTTACAACTAAAGTCGACGTAAAAATGGTTAAGTGATGCATTTGTAAAAAACGCTGCCTTTACGGTAAGAGATACTTAAATACTTTCTATAGAGAAGTTGTAGAACTCAAAAAGTTCTATAAAAAAATCCGCGACGACATATATTTGTGTGTTAAGGTTAATAAACAAATTACTAAAAATATACGCATGCAGTATGCTGCATCATGAAAAATAATGCCAAATTCATAAGTTTTTATAGAGATTATTAATGATGTAATAATGATTATAAATGATAAAATTGGGTGAAAGGCATTAACCTCTACGAGAGTTAAATTACAATTTTATATTTAACTAGTCCTAACTATGGCTAGTAAAATATAAAATTGTAATTTAACTCTCGTAGAGGTTATGAGCTTTATGCCTTTCACCCAATTTTAACAACTTATGAATTTGGCATTATTTTTTATGATGATCACAACTTTAACAAAAAATCCATCAATAATATATTTGATTATATTTATTGGTAATTGTCACGATTTCAGTTTGATCTTTTTTATTTTCCGTAACATCTGTTTGTCACACATATTAAAATAAAAACACACTTGTTTTTGAGTTCTACATACCTTTATAATTTTAATGACACGGTTTCGTCTAATGAGGGCATTATCAATCTAAATATTTTACTTTTAATGACGTATTTATATGAAAACTGTTGAAAAGAATTGCTATGTAATTTAAAGAATGAATTTAGGTTTTTCTGGTTCTGCGCGATTCTAAATAATAATTTTTATCAAACACAAATGAAAAGTAATACGTATACGAAAGAGGATAGCTAGTACAATTTTTCATGAATGAGATAGAGTCATATATTGTACTAAAATATATTGTACTTATAAAGGTTATTTAAAAATGTAAATTAATTGTATTACATGTATAAAAGATGGCGTTCTTATAAAAAAAATATCTAAGTAAAAACAAAATTTCACAGGAGAGAAAAAAAAAAACTTAGTTAAACAAATAAATAAATTTCATTTCTTTTTTAATTTTCGCTTGCCAATTATGGACGTTAATTTTATATTTTCTTTGTTTATTCATGTCGTTAAGCAATTTTAGTGACGTTTTCAACTGTCGGCAACCGTTATACTTGTTACTGCCAGATGAATATAGAAAGATTAGCTTCAGGATCCCTTAGTATTCAATAAGTCGCATCCTTTTTTAATTCCGAAATATTATACGAGATTTCAGGAGGACACCTTATTTTTACGAGCAAGTAGGTCTTGTAATAAGTTAGTGAACCGCGCAAGTATTCATATATTCAATTTGAGTTCAAATACTACCATGAATGCGATTTTTGGGGTAGTGTTGCTTTAATAGTTATTTGCATTTATTATTACGTGCTTATTATTTTTCATATTTCGTTTCTCACTTTTTTTGTTTGTTGTTTATTTTCCTGCCTCACTGTTGATAAGCTTAGGGTTTTAGGATTTAAAATTATATAATTGAGTTCTGGTTAAAATAATTCAAGATATTGATGTGTTATTGAAATTGTGAACTTGTGAATACTCCACATAAATAAATAAAAAAATAAAACATATATCCAAAATTTCCACGTTAGCCAACTTTAAGGTCGAATTTCAGCAATACTGAGTTCAGTTCAAAAATCATGAAAAATGAAATACCGCACAAAGTGCATACTGCTATATGGACCGTTTTATGTCAATAAAATCACTTTGTGACCTGATGAACTATACACTTTATATAGGGAAGCTTTCAAACATTGACTTCTTCGTTGATTTATTATTTGATTATCTACTTCATCAAATTTAATCTAAAGCCCTTAGTCTGAAATGCATTGGTATTAGCGCAGATTAATAGATCAGATGAGAAACCACCTTACCTTTCCACTCTCTTTCTTTCTGTAAAATTACCTCCGAAACAGTAAATCTGTTTTTCATTCAAAATAATTAACGCATTTAGAAGATGAGTTTGGTGTTTTCAAGACGCGGAATACCGTCCCGCGAGCAGGGTGGCGACTGGCGACGCAAGCCACGCCGCCGTGAATGGAGCGTTGCAATTTTGAAAAAATGAAAGAAGCCCCGGCGGGAGGGGGCGACTTTCATACGGAGTCCCGACTGCGAGGACGCCCGCCGCTATTTTGCTGAACACACACCGCATCCCCTGGATACAGAGCAGCCCCTAGATAGTGTACATAAACGGAAGCGTTTAGCTTTTCAGCCATAAATGTGCCTTTGTCTTCAAAGACACAGTTTCCATTTGTGCCGCGCTGTGCTACGCGCCAGCCATCTTGCGCCACAAAGGAGGGCGAAAGAATGTCCCATTATTTTGAACATCTTATTTAGGCGCTGGGAATCGCCGAGACTTGATGGTGGTAAAAAATTCTCGGCAGAGATTTTTTTTCAACTCGTCACCCGATAGGCTGGAGGCTGACGGCGTGCTTGATTATCGCAAATAAATCTGAAAATCTTTACGATCCTCGCGATGGCAAGTTGAAATTTGTTTTGCGGGATTTACTCGATTTGGATATTTCAGGAAATTTCTGAAAAATTCATCAAATTTGCTCTCTGGGATGTGGAATTCTAATAATATTGTTACGGTACTAAATTAGCGAATTATAAATTACTGATTCATTAACTATACAAACTCACGTATCACTATTAAATTTAAAGCTTTTCTTTAAATTACACTATTTTGCAATACATGACTCGTAAATAAACACTTTATTATCACTGGAACACTTTATATTATAATATTCACTAGAACATTATATCCGACTCTCACATATTGATGACATATTTCTTTCGCCAATTGGGTAAGAACTTCGCTAGATTATTCACTCCAGTTTATCGGTTCGATTTCCTCACGACTGGCCACTAGCGAAGGGAAAAACTACATTTCAAAATTAAGACTACAACACACACACATTCACCAGTTTGAAGACTACAAAGTGTACACTACAATTGTAGTAAAAACTACTCATTTCGTAGTACTAAGTGAAGTAATTGTAGTACTACGAAATGAAGTGAAGTAAATGAAGTGAAGTGAAGTGAAGTAATTGAAGTGAAGTAATTGAAGTGAAGTAAATGAAGTGAAGTTATTGTAATAATAATGAAGTGAAGTAATTAAATGAAGTAATGAAAGAAGTAATAGTGAAGTAAATTTTTAAATGGAGTGAAGTATTTTTTTCCCAAATAAAAATTTGGCGAGCTAAAAAAAAAGGTCGCCAGCCAGATTTCTTCGTTCGATTCCAAAAAATTTTCAAACCATGGGGGGGGGGTTGTTACAGTTTCCGGTGATTTCTTCGTTTACCTACATCAACTTGGGGTTGTTACAGATTCCAGAAATTTCTTCATATATCTACATCAACTTTCCAAAAATTTCACGTAAAAAATGCACTATTTAAAATGTGTTTCTCATACTTTCGATAACTTTGAAATGTATGTACTTTGTAGTGTTCACTTTGAAATGAATTATACTATTTGAAGTTTATACTTTCAATAACTTTGGTGTTTGTAGTTTGTAGTGTGCACTACACATCAAAATGTGCGAAGTGTGCACTTCAATGTAGTGTAGTACTACATTGTAGTAGTGAGTACAGAGCGGACCCATCACTACTAGCCACATTGGGCGTCATCCTGTGCACCCGCGCGTACTTCGCAACCGATTTCAACGCGACTACAACAACTCCCGCGCTGCGGCTGGCGCTGTATTTTCACATATTCGAAAATGCTGGTATCGAGATTTTTATAGAGTTAAGGAGAAAGTTCTTGTCATTTCCAGACATTAGGGATATTTATAGTCGTTTCCCGGTTTCCCGAAGGTTGTAGATCATCTTGGATGGTTACAGGCCGTTCTCGATTCTTCGATAATTTTGTGACAAGCGACATAGTGCATGAATTTTTTAAATAAATTGCAAGCTATTGGTAAAGTTGATAATCTCTCAAATGAAAATAAATATCTGTACGATTTTCGCAATGGCAAGCTGATTAATTTTTGTAGTAGATTATTCAATTTAGTTTTGCAATTTCTATTTTTTTATGTCTTCATTTCATCGAGAAGAGCATTAAAAATGATACTGCTTGATAGGTGAAGTGATGTTGGGCTGTGATAGTATTACATTTAGGCGACACAATATTTCCAGCTGATCTCGGTCTCTCACTAAAATATCCAAATGTATTATTATTATGTCCGAGAACACAATTACTGGATTTGTCCACTGCGGGATTATTATTTAATCAAGATTAAGTATATATAGAAGTCTCACAGTCTTTATTTAAGTTGATATAGATTTTTTTTTTTTGAATGGTTCACAACAATGAAAAACCCATAGGTAATTCAAATATAACACAATAAGTTTAAATGCTTTTCCTAACTTAAATGTGAACACAGAAAACATAGAGATTAAAATTAAAGCTAAAACATTGTTGTAGCCGGCCCTCGTGATCGAGGATCCCTTTACTTTGCGATGGGAAAATAGCCCTATTCGAGAGGCGCACTCTCTCCCGCATATTTCACATAGGAAAGGGTCAGGTTACATTGGTTGGTCCCGTTGACGCATGTTTGCGGCTCGCTGCTCATTTTTATTATATAAAAGCTAAAAAATATACAAAAAAGAACAGAAAAATGTGATTTTATAGAGTGAGCTTAAACAGAGTGAGAGTGAACAAAGAGACTAAACAGCTAATTTCCCAAGTTTGATAATATTCATGGAAACTGTCATGAAATATGTCCATCAGGACGTTATGATTATTTTCTATTTTGATAGAGAAAATGTATTAATACTCCCTTTATATTAACTCGTTGCGTCTGTTTGTCTTCTTGTCTGACGAAAAAACTTTGGATCCATTTTAAACCCCTTTTCCGTAATTCAATCGAACTGAAAGCTTGCAAGCAGACTCGTGGCGACGATCAAAATGATCTATCAAATTTTCGTTAAAAAAAAAAAATTTTTTGGATATTTCAAAATTTTAATCGTTTTTTCATATAACTTACTAAGTTGTATGAAAATATGTCAACGCGTCTGGTAGACGCGAAACCTGATTACAGTATAATTTAGGATTTTCGGAAATTTTTTATTACTCCCTTTCGTAGCGTCGACCGAAGCCCAACGCGTAGGTTTAAGCGCCAAACCAGTTTCCACTAGTAAATGAGAAAGGGAGTATAATAAAAAATTGGTTTTTATGGGTTACTTTTATGTCTTAAGTTGGCGACTAGGAAAATTCAAAAGTATATTTTCGACACAAAATTCTGAGTCAATATTACCATGAATTATATTATATAGGTATATTATCAGGGGCATGCAGTGGGAGCATAGCAGCATGACTTTTACGTATCTAAGTATTTGGAAAAAAAAATCGGAATACAACATATATTTCATAATACTTCTATTACAATTGTTAGCATAGTATTAATATTTTGACATATCATAAAAATCTGTGGCATAAATATTTGATTTCTATTTTTTTTCTAAAATATACGTTTACAAAAAAATCACTTTTCAATGTTCCCACTGCACGCGCCTGGTATATTTGATCAATATTTAATATAATTTGTAGATATGTTTATTTATATTACTTTTCCCATTCGATCTCACTGATAATTAATTAATTTAGATGACTGCAAGTTCAATATAGATTTTCGATAAATTGCCCGTAAAGTTCAATACATCATATTCTCAACAAAGTTCCATCTTATCTTAACTATTAACTTCTCAGCGTGGCCGTTAATATTAGGAAACAGACATCAGTACTTTCCAAGGAAATTGTACAAACTCCGCTGGAGTAAGTAACCGTATTGAAGTTGTGTAATTACTTTTCATGCTGGGTATTGTCAAATTGAAAACGTATTGAAGCATTACATTCACGTAATGAATGAATGTGTTCATTTCTGTAAGTAAATATATTCTTCTGTCATTTACAGAACACCTCAAAGACAACAGAGAACGCAGAATATAATTCTTAAGCGAATTGTGTTCTAATACTTGATAAGTAAATAAACTTTGTATCAAGACATATAATACATATCCCATAGAGACGAAATGACTTTTTATAAGGGAAAGTAGGTAAAGGAGTCTTTTTTGGTGTTCAAAGGGCTTGCGGCCTATCGCATGGCTGGCTTAAGTAATCACTTTACAGAATGTAACTTTCACTAATTCCACCCATGAAAGACTACCACAACTATAAAACGTTTTAAGTAGTATCCTGATATATCCTTGATCATCCTGCCCTGCCTCGGTCTTTCTTTTCATAATTTTGCTTGCAATTTCACTTTGCTTGTTTATTACTACTATTTTTCTTTTTACATTCTTGTTAACTTTATTGTGTTTTCTATCGTTATTTTCCATTTTATTTGCATTACCATGTTATTTTTCTGCTTTGTATCATATTTTGTCAATTGTTACGTTGTTTCTCCTGAATCGGTGTCTTACCGGTGGTATTAGCCTCTTCTGACACAAGTGCTACATGTTTTTTATTTTTGTTTTGTCCCTTTCCCTCCAAGAAGTGGTGTTGATTTATTTTTGTCCCGTGCGATGTCTCCTCGGGTATTATTATATTGTATTTTTTAAATTGTAGATGTTCCTTTATTGTACTTTTGTAAAACGCCTTTCAAGAAATAAAGACTTTTTCGCATGGGACATTGAAGGTTTTGCGCGACCGACTCGCCTGGTCTTGGTTCTTGTATTGCTGGGACGACAGGCAGAGCGGAGAGGAGGCATTAGCAAAAAATAATGCCAACAAGGCAGCGAAAGTGTTGGACCAATATGGACGCTTCGGCGCATAAAACAGCCCAGGATATGTGGTGGATCACCTTCAATGTATACATGTTAACCCTTAACACCTCATTTAATATGTGTATTGTATCACTACTACCACCACCTGTGGCTGAAAATGTTGTCACTCCCATAAACAAGTACAGATTTCCTTATTTTAATATACATATTTTTGATTGGAATTTATAAAACAAAATTATTTTTATATGTCAATGAAATTCTTTCGAATTATTAACAAATGCATTAGTATACTAATACCTCCGCAAAGGCTTCAGGTAGATAAGGCTGCTGGAAAGACTGCTAGATTGCATGAGGAATACAGCAATGTTCAAGATATGGTCTAATGGAGGTGACAGCGTCGAAAATACAGGTACCGATACGTACAAAGAATGAGTACAATAAGTTTACCATACGTAGCTCTGCATGGCGTACCAGATGGACCGCGCCCACCAGAAAGACCCCCGAAGCGATGTAAAAATTCAGCAGAAAACTTCTACACATACAGATTCTTGAGTGTAAAGTTGAAGAAGAAAAAAAAGAAGAAGATACTAGAATACCCCTAAAATTTTCTTTTTCTTTGTATCCCAAAACAAAGCTGGGCTTTTCAAAATCTTTTTTGTATCTAAAGGAGTTCTGGTCCAAGAAGTATGTATGAGCTGTGACAATTAATTCCTAAAAACCTTAAACATGGTTGAATATTACTAATTAGTAATATTTAACTCTGATGAAGGCTCAACTGTAAGCTGAAACTAGTTGGTAAAAACTCAATAAAGTGGTGTTAAACAATGTGATATTTTATTTTATGATATTTTTAATATAACTACTTTCATTTTGGGTTTCAAATAAAAGTCACTATTTATACTGGATACAAACTAAACTGGAATGACTGGTGTTAAACAGAGTGATTTTTTATTCAAAGATATTATGTCTCACCGCAATGTGTGTGTTTCGTGTGAAAATTTATTTAAAAAATGATACATAATGGAAGACGACCCAATTTTTTTATGGCATTAAGATGGACAACTATCAGCACATTTGTAAACACCAAGGATTTCGCTTACATCTCTCTTTCCTGATGTTCCTAAGTACCTGATGAAGCCGTTGGATTGGTTACAAACGAGCGCAATTTGTCTTGCTAACGACAGCCTAGATAATTCGATAATTCTTGGATCTCCGACGAAAGGCTGATAACTTGATAACTTCAAAAGGAAGTGGTGTGAAGACAGGTTCAATTTCCTTTATTGATTTATGACTGGAAAACACAAAACGCTTCACATTTATCAGCAAAGCTGATATCAATCACTAGATGGCGTCTCATCTGCTGATATTATATTATATGTGCCTACTTTAAAATACCTATAATTAATTGATTTCCATTTACAAAATTGTTTGTCATTGATTATGTGTTAGGTATTTAATAGGTTAGGTTTTAAATAGAGATGCAAACACAAAATACGTATCGCATTAATATTCTTACTATTCTCAATGCTATGAAATGTGCTATGAAAATAGGACTAACTTGCTGAAGTCCTGAAATGGGGCTCGAACCACCGACCACCAAATTATTTCGCTACGTGGGAGTAACAGTGATAAACATCAGAATATATAATTGTCCATGATACAATGTTTGTCACTAACGCTAACAAGATGCTTTGCTTCGTAATTCACAGTCGAAATAGTATATTATATTCACTTTTATTATATACTGAGGCTGGCAGGTGACAGAGAGGAGTGGAGAGGGCGAGTGCTTGTTGCAGACCAATCCTAAGATTGCAACCCAAAAAAAAAAAATACTCCGTATCTAGGTTCATTTTTCGAAAATCCTTGAACATTGATCAAAAATATTTTTATTAATTTTTTTTTATATTCAAAAAATATATAAGTACGTATATAAATAATTTTGTATAAGAGAATTATGTATTTCGTTTAAATTCTGCTGGAAAATAATGACTACTTATCAAGTTAAAGCTCAATTTCAAACATGTTAAAGTACGTCATTTTTGGCGGGTTATAACTAGTTCTGTATTATTAGCAAGGGCGTACAGTGAGAACAAGAAGCATGACTTTTATTTAAACGTATATTTGGAAAAAAAAATCGAAATTAAATATTTATCTGGCAGAATATTATCAAATATTAAAATCTCAATAATATGGTAATTACTGTGATTGGAGTATTACGAGATATATCTCCAATATTTTTTTTTCAAAATACATGCTCAGGAAAATTTAATTCTTCTTGTTTTCATTACACGCGCCTGATTATTAGCAATGAAAAAGACCGCTTTATTCATTTACCATTAAAAAATGTCACTTTAAAATTTGGTTCAAAAGATAATTTATTGGTGTCTGTGGGCCTCTAGCGACGATAAAAGCGCAAGGCAGTGCTCAAAGCAAATCTTGATTTTCGAAAGTTTTAGGACATTTCGTTGTTCGCGAGAGAACAAATGTTTGAAGTTTAAATAACGCGGCAAACGTAATATTTCACGAATGTGACAGCCGCGGCTCAGCTGTTTAATCGCCGCCATCTTGATGTCGGAGCGACCGCCCGACGTCACGCGGCTAACTTCACTTCGCACAGCCATTGATGAAAAAGAAGAAGCGAAGTACCTAAAGTATTCGCGCCTCGCAAAGCCTGTGCACCCAGCTCCACGTTTGCTTTATTTTACTGACGGCAGAGTCAATACTTTGCGAACCGGAGACATTTATCGCACACTTTCAAAATAATTACATTTAATAAAAACATGCCTTTCTATAAATAACATTACCCGCTTTAGAGTAAACAGTACGAAACTAGAAATTTATGAAATATACCGAAATAAAATATTTATCTCGTTTTTTTTTTTTAAATAGAGATGTGAACATGGAATACGTGTCACATCAATATGCTTACTATTTTCAAACTAAGCTTAACGCTTGTTTTATGAAAATAGGACTAACTTGCTGGTCTGGAGTGAGACCCGCGACCTTAGGATCACGAGGCGAGAGTCCTAACCACAAGACCAACAAGCTATTCCAATTATAATTTTTATCATACTAGCGATAACCCGTCAACAATGACGGACTTATATTTTTAATTTCAATTTTACATTAAGTAATTATTAATTATTAGCTATATGTGTGGGTCGCTCATATATCCTTTATGCTCATGAGCATAAAGGATAGGATAGATAAACAGCAAAGGCTTCCAAAGCGGGTTTTGTAACACCACGACTCATATTAATTAGTCAAAACAAAAAGTATGTCGATAAATCAATCCGATTGAAATCAAACTAATTTTGAAAACAGAATAATATTTTCATTTTATTTAATAGTGAAAACAGAATGAGATCAGCTATTGGATTCTAGTAACAGTTACGGATGGACATTAAACATTTGTATTATTGGGAATTACTGAGATTTAAATATATCATTATATCAGAATAATTGGTTACTGAAAATCAAAACCTACCTAACTCCATTAACTATTATTTTTCAATTTGGCATAAATAGGCGGCCTTTGTAGCCCAGTGGGCGTCACACTGGCTTCTCACACCTAGGGTTCCGGGTTCATTTCCCATTGTCACAACTGATATATTTAATTAACTCAAGCTTGGGTGATCAAACTGATATATTTAGTTAACTCAAGATTTCGCTTCTGTAATTGGGCCTTCTGTTGAAGCGTAAAATAAAAAAAAAATCAATGAAAACAATAAGAATAAATTGTTTTTCAAAAAACACATAATTTCAAATGTAGGAGTGAGATTTAAGAACATATTGACAAAATTGAAAAAATGTAAAACAAAATGTAGTTGAGTATATCCCCAATGCATAAAAGATGGACATTAATTATGCTACAGTGACTGTTCTCCATTATTTTTTATGTATTTATCTATTTTTATTATTATTTTCTACTTTCTATTTTTAATTTCGACATGTTTATATTTCTTGTTCTACTTGTATGTCTGTTGTTGGTTTTCTATTTTTACTTATATGTATATATATCTATATGGCAAGGTGAGAATCTATTCTCAACAAGCTGAAATAAAGACCTATTAGTATTATTATTATTATATCCCTCAAATATTTAATTTCGCTTTCCTCCAAAATATGTATATACTTACTTACAACTCATGCTTCCATGTACTGGCTACACGCGTCTCAAAATACACTACGTCTATTATAACAATTAACAATTAGGTACCTATTGGTATTTTTACATGATACATATATATATATATATATATATATATATATATATAGATAGATACATATAGATATTCATTCTAGATTCATTAATTCATTTTTTATTCTTAAATTGACAGTTTTACACGAGATGTAAACAATTATAGCAGTATTATATTCACATAGCTTTAATACAGGAAGGACATCGCCTTGGAAGCCTGCAAATATAAAAATATTAAAAAAGAAACAACAAATAGTATCTACAAAACAAAGCAATTCATATAATATTGAAATGTAAAAAAAGACAAAAATAACAAAAATGTTGAATGGTCTTAAATTTGAATCAGTATATTAAAGAATAAAATATAATGTTCTAGTGCAAATATTTAAAATCAGATACGGATTATTGCTCGAATACTTAGACAACAGGATAAAACAAAATAAGGATTTTCATTAATAAAACACAAGAAGCATTGACAGCACAAGAAACATTCAAAAGAAAAAGAAAAACAATTCATAAAATTGTCTTATGTACAAAGGCCTTAAAATCTTCGATAGCCTATCGAAAACTATACAAAACACAGTAAAATTAAAGAAATTTAAACTGGAGTGCAAAAAGTTATTAATGAAAAACTTTAAATGAATGTAGATTATGTAATACAATAAGTTTTAATGTAAATCATGTATAAGTCTATATAAATTATGTAAGGAACTAAATAAAAATGAAAAAATACACAAACTGAGTGATTTTTGAAGGACGTGCTTAATTTTTTAAAACTTTTTTTTAACGCTCATTAATTGTTCATATTAAACTACTACTTTATCTGGCAAACAAATTGACATTCAACAAAATTAATAAAAAAGTATATATATTAATTTTCTAAAAGCACGCAGGTTCTGAATGTGTTATTCCAGATTCGCCGCTGAATACCGCCAGCGGGCTCTATTGACTGAGCGCCATCTACTGTGTAATTGAACTTTTCCGGGACAAAAAATGCATCCCGGCCCTGCACCGCCGCGCGAACTTAGGCCCAGTTCACACCGCTAGATAAGATTTAATATTTATATTTTAATTTTTTGACGTTCGCGTCTTTACATCTTTACGAAATGCGGTTCACTGTAAAAAAAATTAACTGTCATGAAAAAAACAGTAACGCTGAAACGATGATATTGCAGAAAGTATACGACTGAGGTGGAAGTTAATGGTGTCAATCAATTGAGAACAGGTGAATTTTTTTTTGATTTACGATATGGGGCTCAGTTGGCAGGTGCCGTAGGTGGATGTAACCAGAAGATTAAGAGGAAAGAAGAGTTATTTAATTATTATTGTTATTTTGCTTAACAATAATAATTATTATTGTTAGACAAAATAATATTGTAGGTTAGTAATGATTGTACAATAGCATGATATACGGGTTTTGACGTGTCTCTGTCAGTATATTCCTCAATTCCTTGATGATATAAGTTTTGTAGCTTTATTTATTAAGATAGTAATATGGTTGTTCCACTTTAGTGGTGCAACAATAATTTTTCCAAGATAATTGATTCATTGATACTGTCGACTCTTTCCAAGAATTGACAATTGTAGTATGAAAGATTCTTATACAATTAATAAAATATAATTAAAATTACATACAGGTAACAGATTAATCATTATTAAGATATTATTACTACTTGTTGTAATATCTTTATAAGGTTTAATATAAATGTCTTGCTATTGTCGTTACTTGTTTTTAAATCTTATTCTATAGTCCTTTGCTCATTGTGCATGTACATGTATACTTTTTAAAATAAATAAACAAATTAAAATATATTAATTAATACTGTTACGTGCCGTGGCCAGGGAGGAATGAATAAAAACACTGGAAATTAATTAGCTATTTATTAATTAATGATTAAATAACCATTCTATATACAAACTAACTTAAAACTTTTAAAATATAACGCTATTATTAAAATCACACTTTTTCGCTTTACTTAATTAATAGTTTATTATCGCTGGGTAACATCTATTTATCACCTGCTAGAATATTTCGTTCTTGCACGTATTATTTATCGCATATTTATTTAGACAATAAGGTACTTCGATCGATTATCGGGTGTTTTACAATATTTAGACAACCTCGAAGATGCAAATTGGTCGTAGACAATAAACCCATGGAACAGGTTATGAAATTTAACTCCTGTGTGTCGGTGATGTAACGTAGGTTTACCTGTCATACAAAATATGAAATATCTACCTTATTTACAAAAACTAAAACGTCACATTTTTTGTAATCATCGAATAGACATTTTCACACCAAAATTACTAAATTAAACTGTTAGGAATGTACGGATTTTTTAATTAAAAAATATTTATTCACTACTCTCGTATTTTCGGCCAGTGTGCAAGAGAGAGCAGAATATTGTACATCGCAGTTAAATCGTGCAAGAAAGAGCACGATAATACCATACATTTCATGTAGGACAGAGATGGCGGTTGCTTGGGTTTCGGCGAAAGCAAAACAATATAGAAAGAGTACGGTAGAGTCGGGTAACATGTGTTAGACAAAGACGGAGTGCAGGCGACTGAAGCGAGCTGGCGACCGCTTCGTTGTATTCAGTTGCCAATGAAACATCGTCGGAAGCGCACGCAAATTCGATTTGCCATACTTTTATAATAATTTACTAAAATAATGCAAATATGTATGTTTACCTTACATAATTATATAAAGGGACCTTTTAAAAGTCTTATCTGTATCGTATATATGTATATTTTATCACATATTAAAAACTATGCCGATTTTTAATCAGGTAACGCTATGTTACTCCACCGTCCCCAAAGTTTTTTTTTAGCACAGTCTTTTAAGAGTTAAGTACCTTGGGGTGGACATATCTAGCTACAGCGATTTGTATTATTGTATAATGAAGTCAAAGAGCAAACCAACAAAGCAGTGGTTATCTCTGGATGCTTAAGAGACACTGTATCGGCTAATAAGCATATGCTAGTGGAAAGCAATGTCAGAATATATAAAACATACATAATACCTATCATGACATACGGTACTGAAGCAAGAGCGAACACGGTGAGAAATAAACACCTCCTCAGAACTACCGAGTTGAAGACCCTAAGACCCATTGCGGGCAAGACCCTCAGAAACAGAGTACCCAATGCAGAAATCCGCAGAACCTGGGACATACAAGACATTGTAAGATGGATCAGCGTTTCTGGATGGACCATGTCGAGAAAATGGAGCAGACGCAGGAGCAAAGAGACTTCCCAGATGCGCGGGATTCCAGAGGGGCGCCGACCGCCAGGGAGACCACTAAAGAGATGCAGAGAGAGCTGGACGTCCTCTTAACAAGACTAAGACTGACCTGTTAACACAGATCAAGGATCTAATAAAAAGAGAAGAAGAAGCTTGATTATTTACTTTATTTATCGCTTCGCAATTCATGATTGTCCACATTGGACGTCGTCTCGCGCGTACTTTGCACTAAATCCACCTGTCAAACACAACAACCGCATTTGTATACTAAAAGCATTTCCGCATTTATATACAAAAAATGGATTATCGAACCTCCTAGATTTTTCTCGTATTTAGGAAATTATATTATATTAGGTATTCTCGTCGCTTCTAGGCTTTTCCAGATGTTTCCATAGTGTTGTTTTAAGTGAAATACACTTGGGGTTCGGGCAGTGGGTAGTACTAATATATAGAGTAATGTTTCTATAAATGTATTTATGCTTATTTGGATAAAATTAGCTTTAATTCAAATATGCAAACGAATCAGCATTGCGCAGATTCGCGATAGTGAATAAACACCCTTACTGGATTTCTATTCACACGCGTATTAAAAGTGCTCACGAAAAATTATAATTGTCGGCTGCACTACCCTTTCTAGACTGAACAGCGTAGTATTCTTCTTTCTCATCCTTCTATCTGCTAAGGGTTGAGAGGTTTTATTTTCATTCTGATTTTCACTACATTCATTTGAAATGCATTGCATTCAACTTTTTACTTGTTTTACCAAACATGTAAAAATTATGAATTCAGTGCAATTACCCGATTATATAAGTTTTAAATAGCTGTTAATTTTGAAGAAAGATTTGAGGATTTTATGAGATTTTTCTTGCGTATTGTAGAGTTTTTCATAGGCCTAGTTTATTGAATTGATTGAGTTGAGATATTCGTGGACGCATTTGACTAGGAAAAAATGGAAAATATCACGCAACGTGTGCTTATTTTATTTCAAAATATTTGCCAGGAGAGTCTTAAGCAATAGTAATTACACATTTTATTTATTATTATTTATTATTATTTATTATTTATTATTTATTATTTATTTAATTGATAATACATATAATTTATTTAATTACAATGATAGCTAACAAGTATTAACAATTCATTGTTTTTTATATATAATACCTCGCCAAAAAGAATTAAGATACTTGTGTGGTGAGGGATAATCACTTACAATCATATAGGTAGTGCAATGTAATTTATTAATCAATGAGAATTAGTACTATCAAAAATACTTTTTATCTAATATATTTAAAATATTTGAATAAGCAGTTAAAAAGAGACTAAACTCAATCACAAAAGTCAGTTCTACAATAAATGAGAGTCCACTCGGGTTCACTGGAGGAATACGCACACAAGACGCAACCGCAAAAAATCAACCATGATACAAAGTAAATTGAACAAATCAAGTAATTGCATAGGTATCTTCATCGATTCGAGGGAAGTACTCGACAGTATCTCCCACCTACAACTCGTATTAGAACCAAAAGAAAACGGCATTGACCATACAGCCCCACTCATCGGACCCCACCCACCCCACCACAAAGCCACTCATCGGACAGACCACAAATAGTCAGATCAAATGAATCTCTAGTACTCCACCAATAGATGACTTTGGAGTACAAAGTACAGTTCCCAGACCTCTATCATTTCTCATTCACGTAAAAGGTACATCTTAACAAAACATAATTAAGGTCTTTTAAACATTCTATAGATAATTATAAACAAGGGGTGGCATCGAGCTGGAGATTTTTTTTTTACTGACTGAATATAATTCGTTTTGCTAGCTCGCTTGTAGTTTCATTTTGTCTATGGCGCTCGCTGGCTGTTACAATAAACTAAAACTACGCATCAATTTCACGAATGTTCCGGCATAATTTTGTGCTTTTGGGTTCTTTCTAATCGTTTCCAAACTATTCTAGACCCACGTGCAGCCCTGCAATTACTCGATTGGGTATGGTTCTTCTTGATTTAGGATCTTTTGAGAGTAAGTATTTACCAGGGGCGTGCAGCAAGAAGCGTAATTTTTATTTAAGCATATATTTGGTAAAAAAATCGAAATTTAATCTTTTTCTGCAAAAATATTACGATATAGTAAAATATGAAAAATATGTTAATTATTGTGTTGGGAATATTACGAGATGTATCATTTAATTCGGTTTCTTATAAAAATATATGCTTGGGAAAATGTGATGCTTCTTGTTTTCACTGCACGCCCCTGGTATTTACATACGCACCATTTTAAAAATGATAAATAAATATGATAAATAAATTAGTATTCCAAATAATGCTGAATGCCAAAACGAAATGGCTTTGTTTGAGGAGCATCCGACTTTACGCACAGAACGGGATCCACATCACTAAAAATAATGTTTTCGCAAATAAACAGATTTTGAACGCAGGCACTGCCGCTGAAGGGAGAGAGAGTCATTAACGGACCCAGAACACCTCTTCAATCCTGAATTATTCATCACACTTCTCATTAATCACCTTTTCGCCCAGGTTTTTCAGGTTTTCCCAAGTCCCAGCAGTGTTTTAATGTTCTTTCCTCTTCGCAAAATCACAAAGTATCAAGGGTTTTTCAAGGCAGACTTTTCGTTTAATTATGTTTTAATCAGGGTTTTGCCAATTGCGAATGCAATTTCGAAACAAGCTCTATGAAAAATACATTTGATATAGATGACAGAAAATTATGTTGCCATATTAGATAAGAAAATGGGTAAGATAACTATTATTTCGCAAGGGAAAACAGTAAAACTAGAAAATATTTCATCTTTAATTTATATAAATTATATTTAATTTAAGTTAAATTTTAAACTTACATTGTGGTGGTTTGTTTTGACTTTTGGTTATTTATATACGATTAAGTTAAGGTAAATATGAGGTTAAGGGCCATAAAAAATCCTTGCGGATCAAGAAGAAAGGTTTGTGTTGAGGTCAGAGTAAATAAGAGCATTCAAAATTGAGTGGCTTATTACACAAGTTTTTACGGTTTAACAAATTTAATTATCATGATGGTATTTTCTAATATT
Source organism: Agrypnia vestita (assembly GCA_016648135.1). NCBI lineage: Eukaryota > Metazoa > Arthropoda > Insecta > Trichoptera > Phryganeidae > Agrypnia > Agrypnia vestita. The sequence continues at coordinate 74,114 of JADDOH010004161.1, forward strand.
TTACAAATATAATATCACAAGGCGTGAGCGGAAGAATAAATAAAAACACAAATACGTGCGATGAAGCCGGCACGAGTGAACGGAATGACCTTGGAATTTGGCGGCTAAGCGTCCTGAACAATCTCTAAACAGACCACAAGGCCTAATAACAAAAGCGAAACATGTAAAAAGATACCCAGGCTTGAGAACATCTCAGATGTATTGTGAAGTCACCGGGAATCAAACCGGTGACTTCATATGAGATTATGATATTAAAATAAGACATGGATTATTTATCAAAATGAAAATAAATAAGGGTTTTCATTAATATAAGACTCAATTGAGATAACGCAAAAATAATTCATAAAACTGTTTAATATGCAAAGGATTAAAAATATTCGACAGCCTACTCTAAAGATAATACAAAATATAGTGAAAATAAAGGAATAATAATAATATTATGAAAAACTTTTGATTGATTATTGTTTATATACTACAGTATGTTTGAATATATTGGCCATATACTAATATGGAAATAAATAAGCATTAAAATAATGTAAAAAAAATATGAATTTTGTTAAAATAACGCACAAATGTTTCCGGTTGCTGTGATTGCCAATTTTTTTAGTGTATATCATATAACATACTATTGGATAAAATATATATATTTTTTAAATTCCTCTACTTAGGTACTTATATGAGCTTTCTGCTGTATAATTGTATGCATGGAATATTTTTGGACATAACGAACAAACCTACGTGCAATCAAGTTGACAAGTAAAGTACAACTGACTAACAGAAATGAGTTAGTTAAAAAAACGTCATTTCTTTCGGTGAATTACGATGACTATTTCGTATTTTTTTTTTATTCTAAGAGGCTTTTCCGTTAGAGAGAATCGCGGGGTCTTTGAAATGATCGCAGCATTTTTAACTTGATATATAAATGAATGGGAGAAATATTTTCTTAAGGGATGATGGAGTGCGCGGTCGGTTTTGAATAAGCCACGTTCTTCCCGTACAAATGTATTCAATTAGGGGAGGAGATTTATTTTGAAGGATGCTCCGGCCCGTTTTAAGTGGAGAGGTATTTTAATGCCGGCCATTGAAGGGAAACGTAAAAAAAATACCCTCGCTTATGTAAAGGAAATAATTTAATACAATTTACTTAATCACCACAACGCATTCATTAGGGAATTAACAAAAGGGTTGCGGACGAAAGAAATCCGGGTAATCTTATTTTTGTTCTGCTTTCCAGTTTAACACACTTAGCAGTTTCATACATTTTATGAAATATTTCTTTAAAAATGGAGACAAATAAAAATTGTTTTTGGCAAAGGATTTTGTCTATATACGACTGTATTCTCTCCTTTGAAGTTCTTATATTTTTTTCATTTGTTAATTTTAAAAAAAATAAAAATATTTATGAACCACATTGATCGTTTTGAACGTCGGCATAATCCAAGAAAATGGTCATCATCATAACATACTAATCAATAGGTTATTCGTTGGTTATTAATTACGGCCTACCCGGACTCTAGTCCTTCGAGCGTACCAAATGGACCAATCGCGCTCGAGGGAAATCACCAATCATAAGCTCTATCCGACCAGCGAAGTACCGACCAGGCAGCACGCCGGTACCACGACCACTCTCTCGCCGATATTGTTGTAAAACTGTTTCTTCAAATAAACCAACAGTGTAAACTTTTTCTTTCCCCTGTATCACTTCCGGCCTTAGCTTGTCACATACATTCTCACACGCCTTCAGCGCTACATTTGCTATACAGATTTCATGTTTCCACAGATGGACATGATCACTACGCAAACACGCACCTTCCAGTTATCAAAAACCTCAACATCTGCCACAGGTTAAATTTTGAGAGGATTTTTGATTTTTTCCATTTCTAAATTATCTCATATTTTCTTTTTTTGTATGCGGCCTGTCTCGAAAAAATGTTTTGAGAATTCTGAGAAATTATTTTTAAAAAGTCATCGTAGGTGATCTTTAATTATTTAATGATTTATTGCTGAGCACTCGCTTCTATCAAGTTTACATATTTGGAAATTATTTAATAGGTCGACTTTTTTTTTTAAAGTTTATTAATAATTTAAAGGTTAGACCTATAGGGATACGATTAATTTCTTATGCAAAGTTTATTGATTTAAAATATTCTACAGCATTGTTTATTATTATTTATTAACTGTTGAAAAGAGGCATAAATGTCTTGAATTTATATTTTTATTTTAAATAATATTGTCACAAAATCGTGGCTGTGGGAGGCAAATGTAACACCATTTCGATTTTTACGCAAAGTCACCGAGCACATATGAATTCAGACATAACGTTTCTAAAATATTTAGCACAGTTTCGCATTCTTAAAATTACTAAAATCTTTGCTGCACCTTTTGTCTATCGCAAGATAGATCTGCTCTATTTCGCACGTAAGTACCACTCACTGATCCCTTAGCCCGCTGTCAACAACAACAACTTTTTATATAAAAATGTCGGTTCTCGATGCAACGAGAACATTTGAATAGTTTCTCCAAATTTGTAGTGATTATGAGAATAGGCCAGTTGACTCTCGATTCTTGTGTATCATTTAAGAGGCATCTATAATGCGCATTTACTCGAACAATATTTTATTCTTCAACCAAAAAACGATCATGATAGATATTTATTTAAACTCCACTTTTTTGAATTTCAATTAGAAATATAAAAAAGTTACCAATAAAAAACAAGTTTTTATTATACTCCCTTTCTTAATTACTAGTGGAAACTGGTTTGGCGCTTAACCTACGCGTTGGGCTTCGGTCGAGCGGAGCTACGAAAGGGAGTAATAAAAAATTTCCAAAAATCCAAAATTATACTATTATCAGGTTCCGTGTCTACCAGACGCGTAGAATTATTTTCATACAACTTAGTAAGTTGTATGAAAAAAACATAAAAAATTTGAAAAATCCAAAAATTTATTAATTTTTTTTAACGAAAATTTGATAGATCTTCTTGATTGTCGCCACGAGTCTGTTCGCAAAGTTTGAGCTCGATTGGATCATGGGAAAAAGGTTAAAAATCGATCCAAAGTTTTTTCGTCAAGCAAGTAGACGCCACGAGGTAATATAAAGGGAGTAAAAATAGTTTAACAACCTGTGTGTATACTTACAAAAAAATTACAAAAACCGAATACTGCGAAAGTTTTTATCAGGTTTTATAGCAATAAATAATAATCAAATTAAATCTTTAGTACGCTATTGGGACGACCGTCATAGATATAAAATATATGTAGATAAGTCTGACTTATCTTTATATTAAATTCTAGTTATTTTATATCTCGCGTTGCGCCATATTCCCGAACAGTTTTGAAAGTCAAAACTAAAGTTGGGCTCGCGTGGTGGAGAGCGTTTCGCAAAGTCATTTAAACATTTTATGATTTCGGCTAAAGCACAATTAAGCCTTTTGAGCTTTTATAAATTGCAGAGTTTTTGTCGAAAATGAAACACAATTACGTCGTTCCCATCTCGCTCTGTTTTCTTTCGGGCATAATTTAATCTCGTGATCTGTTTATTGTGCCGGCGTCGGCGAAAATTGTGATTAAAAATGCCATTAAGTATCGCCATAAAAGTGTTTCGCCGAAAAAAATGTGTGAACAGGGAAATAACGCGGGCGAAATATAATTTTCCTTAAAAAAATCAGTGTGTCTGAAAGCCTTTAACCAACCTAATTATTAAAATGGAGTTTATATATAAATATATATATTGATGGTTTACTAACGCAAAAAGCTATCTTAAAAATGTCAAGCCTCGGAAGAGAGGAAAATAAGATTTTTTTTACAAAAAGTAAATCAAATTTCAAAAGGTTTATTAATTTCATTTTAACGATTTATTAAGTAATGACTCGGCACGTTTCAGATATTAAGGATGAAAACAGTATAACGACTTTAAAGAAAAAATTAAAAAAATATGTGATATTTATTTTATTTTTTTAAATAGAGATGCGTACACGGAATGCGTGTTGCATCAATATTTGTACTATTCTCAAAATTTGCTAAACGCTTGTGCTATGAGGATAGGACTAACTTGATGATGTGGAATGTGGCACGAACCACCGACCATCAGACCAGCAATATTAAAATTATTGTACAACCTACTTTAAGAATAAATAGTTAAAATAAAAATAAAAACATTATGACCTCTTCCAGATTCTCCGTGGACAAATAATTTAACCAGAATACTCTCCATTTTTCTAAACTGTCATTATATTGTGTCAAAAAAAATGGAAGGACCTTCAATTCACCACCTTAGAAGGAGCCTTTTCTTGATTAGGTTTTTAATAAGATTTGACACATTCATGCGTCACTTATCTATCGTTGTTTTGTCCCTGTAAAGACATTGAGTTATTTATATATTCACACCACAGGCACATTGCATGGTTTGAAAATTGTGAGGTTCACTCTTTAGAAAGAGCGCCCCGCCTCGCAGCCTGCTATGGTCTATGGGATTTATCGGTAGATACCACATGTCGACGTTTCTAGATAGACTTTCGTACATTCTTGGAATAAACCAGCTTAGTACTTATTACGCTTCTTAATACTTATAAACCAAATTTCACAAAGATAGTGAAAGGTACGCCATCTCGATTTTCACTCCCTTTCTTTTAACTCGTAGCGTTTGCGGTTTATTGTCTGCCGGAAAAACTTTGGATCTATTTTTAACCCTTTTCCCGTGATGCAATCGAAATGAAACTTTGCAGGCAGACTCGTGGCGACTGTAAAAATGACCTACCAAATTATAATATAATTTTGAATTTTTCGAAATTTTTTGTTTTTTTCAAATTTGAATCAATATAAATGAGTAATGACCCCGACGCGTGCAGTAGACACGAAACCCGATTCAATGAGAAAGGGAGTATAATAAAAACTTGGTTTTTATGGGTTAGTTTTTGTAAAATGTAATTAAAACAAATTAATCAAAAAAAATTTGAAGACATGATTTTAATGGTAACGGTATGGGGTAGCAGTTCCACAGCGAGTAGGTGAAAGAATGGCACATGACTTTGAGAGGCTAATTGCAAAAATTCTGCATATATTGCGCATTAACACTATGAACCCGTGGCATCATTATGTTGCACGCTCTTTTTATCGAACCGTTTTTACTTCCTTTCTTTTAACTCGTGGCGTCTGCTTGCTTGCCGGCTTGCCGTTGAAAAAATCTTGGATCGATTTTTAACCCTTTTCCCGTGATCCAATCGAGCTTAAACTTTGCAATGAGATTCGTGGCGAGGATCAAGAAGATCTTTTAAATTTTCGTTAAAAAAATTAATAATTATACTATGATTTCAGATTTTTAGAAATTTTAATGGTTTTTTCAAATTGGAATCATTACAAAAATTGTATTACTATCAACGGCGGCCTGATAACGTCACGGAATATTTAAAATTTGAATTACTTCGTCGGTAGGTATAATAGGTACTTCACTATGAATTTTGAAAATTTATGAAAATTGGTTCACAGATGACAGCACACTTCAGTTTTTTGGGAAGAAATCAAATAATAAAGAGATATTTTTAGAGATTTCTGACATAGATATTTGTCTAGACATGTTTCATTTTCTGTCAGTCAATTATTTAATTACATGATGGTTAACTTAATTTACAAAGAAAGGGAGTGAAATAAAAACTTGGTTTTTATGGGTTAGTTTTTTTTTCTAAATCAAATTTATCATGAGATATTCGAAATCTAAATTCAACATAACCCTACTTTATCGAATTTGATATTTTGCTCCGACGCCTAATGTCAAAGTTGAATATGCCGACGAAAATTGGTAAATTTGACATCGGAACGCTTTTTCATACTAATATTGATGAATCTCAAAGCTACGAAGGCATTTAATGTAATGTTGTAATGGAGAATTATTAATTTTAATCGAAATAATGACCGAATCATGTCGAATATGATTTAATAACGTAAAGTCATTTCAAAGCTCTAGCTAGTCGGGAAATTGGTTGAAAATCATCTACTAGATTTTCCCACAATTAACAATAAACAGATAAAGAGAGAAAAATTAAAGCATGTAAAAACAGGAGTAGGTATATATATCAGACTTCCAATAAAATATTTAATAATGGTTAAATGAAAACTCACAACGTTAGCACAGAAAAATGTTAAAATATCTCACAATTTTCTTTGTAGTTTATCTAGTATACCCAATGTATGCAACAAGATTGATTCGATTTAGACAAAGGTAAAAGTTTTCGTAAGTTCTGTTCTTAAGTGTGCCATTCTGGAAAATGCAGGTGTATTGGTTGTCGAAGTTTTGCAGAATCTTTGAAAATATGGCAGACATTTTCTGATATGAAAAATTTTCTGACTAAATGAATGAATGAAGAGTTTTCTCTACAGTTTTAAACTAGAAAAAAATTTTTTTTAAAGGATGATGAATTAATATTGTAGAATATATATGTATTTTTATATCCTATATTCACCCTGCCTGTCTAAGGTCAGAATTTATGTCCATGAAGGAATGGCACACGAGTATGACAGGCTAATTGCAGAAAATACTGCGTATATTGCATATCAATAATCTTTGAACCCGTGGCATAATCCTTTTTGTCAAAACACTGACTTTACCAAACCATAGTTTTCCTGAGATATTACAAATCTTAATTCAACATAACCCCAATTCATCGAATTTGATATTAAGTTCCGACGCCTAATGTTAACGTTAAAAATTTAAAAAATTGAAATCAGAACATTTTTTCAGAAAGTTTTCGAAAATCAAGAAATTTCGGATTTATTCCCATGTACCTATTCCAGACACTATCAGTACATTTCTATTCAATGAAAAACGTAAAAAAGTGCTTTAAAATTCTCGATTACGTGAAATTCTTTCGTTTCGGCAGTTTGTGACAAAACGGTTATGAAAATAATAGTACCTACTTAAAGCATTCCTTAGATTATTTTACTTTCATGACTTTTGAACATTAATTTTTTTTACATTAAAAATTATTGTTATCTTTATGGTCTCGAAGGTCTTCAGTATAGAATAGGAGATTCTGTTTTTGTGCTGAAAAGTCTGTCCTTATGATAAGGTACTTGAGATTTTGGTTAGAAATATTCGCGCGAAAAAATACAGTTATTTGAAGGAGCGAACGAGTGCTGAAGGTGGACATTATCTGGGTAAATAAAGAGCATCATTAGGGAAGAGGGAAGAAGTAGATTCTGATTGGGAGGAAGTGGGGGTGGGAGACAGAAGTTGTGATTACTGGACTCTACAGGAAGGCGAAAAAATAACCCTGCGGGATAAAAAATCTTCAATGGAGTGATTACGATGCTCTTGTGCTATTTATTGTTGTAAATCTTTTTATTCTGTGGGAAAATTTTCACAATTTTTCGAAAAATAAAATAAACACTGAATCCATTTAAAATACTTGTATTAAAAAACGGAAAAAAATTATATCTATATAGTAATATTTTTTTTGCATACAACATTTTTTTTTAAATAAACAATTAATTTATATGATACGAAAAAACATATATGTATATCAAAAACATCCTACTAATTCAAAAGAAAAAGGACTCAAAAAAAATAGTGGTGCAATGAATTATACTATAGAACTAAGCGCCTTCTAAGTTTAAATATTATATCAATTACCACAATTCAGCAAGAGCGTGCAGTGAGAAAAATAAGTGACATATATTCCACGCAGTACGCATCTCTAAAGAAAATTACAGTTTAATGGCAATGAACTGCCGATGACCATTACTTTATCACGGACAAAAGGAAAATGTATAATAGTCAATAAAAACGCGTCCTTAATTTTTTTTAGCGTATTATGATGAAATTTTGAAATTTCCACTCAATTTCGGTTATTTAATTTTACCCTTAGATATAATCTTGAATTTTTTGCTCAATACAAGGTATTTTATTGTCAATGTGATATAAATGTAAATGATTCTTTAAATAATATTTATAGGTCATTTGCATAGGGGCGATTCCATAAATATTTTACAAAAAATGTCGGACCAACTCCACATGATGATTAATCATTTCTTTTCAAATTACATTAATAGTAAGCCTTGATTTGAGTCAAAAATATATAATTTACATTTAAATATTTAGACAGTGACGAGTATCGATTGAATTATTATGGTAGGGATAGTAAAAGTAACTCAGTAAAAGAGCAAACGAGTAGACGAGCTATCGAGCAAACGAGTAGACGAGCTATCGAGCAAACGAGCAAATGAGCAAACGAGCAAACGAGCAAACGAGCAAACGAGCAAACGAGCAAACGAGCAAACGAGCAAACGAGCAAACGAGCAAACGAGCAAACGAGCAAACGAGCAAACGAGCAAACGAGCAAACGAGCAAACGAGCAAACGAGCAAACGAGCAAACGAGCACACGAGCAAACGAGCAAACGAGCAAACGAGCAAACGAGCAAACGAGCAAACGAGCAAACGAAGCAACGACAAACTGAGCAAACGAGCAAACAAACGAGCAAACGAGCAAACGAGCAAACGAGCAAACGAGCAAACGAGCAAACGAGCAAACGAGCAAACGAGCAAACGAGCAAACGAGCAAACGAGCAAACGAGCAAACGAGCAAACGAGCAAACGAGCAAACGAGCAAACGAGCAAACGAGCAACGAGCGAGCAAACGAGCAAACGAGCAAACGAGCAAACGAGCAAACGAGCAAACGAGCAAACGAGCAAACGAGCAAACGAGCAAACGAGCAAACGAGCAAACGAGCAAACGACCAAATGAGCCAACGAGCGAACCCTGACAGCTGACCCCTGGTGGCCATGTATTCTACCGTCGATCTTATTTAGATGCCGCTTTGTATCAATATTACTATGACCTTATATTAATTTTAGAAGAAATTAGATTTCGTTTTTTTTATTATTACCATGATACAATATATTTTAACATATTACAATTTTAAGTTACATTTTCCTTTTGTAGTTCCATCAAACCTAACAATTTTTGCATGGGAAACAAGACTACAAGTACATTTTTAAATGAGTCAGTTGTATACATGAGAAAGTAAATTAATAAATAAAGTATTCAAAATATGGTAAAATGATATTTGAAATTACACATTTAAATATATTTTTATATATAATACATTGTAAAATCTTCTTTAAATACTCATCTTGGGTTCTGGTACTGGCAGACGATTGAATTAATTAATGACTTAAAGAGTATTGGTGTTTCGTGGCTTTTTATTTATTTATTTATTTTTATTTATTTATCTTCATCTTGATACATGACGTAGGAAATGGAGCCGCTCATCTCACTAGGAAGAACCCGTGCCGAGATGAGCAGCTGACAATATAGTGAGAATAAAATAATAAAGATATAAAACAAAATACTACAAAACTATAAGATTGATCAATTAATTGAGGACATAAATATAAAATGTGGATACTAAAAACAGTAGATATTATATAATACGAAAGCAATAGTGAAAGTAAAATAATATATGTAAAGAATATTACGTATGGATAGTAACAACAAGATACATATTATTGATTGCCAAAGCAATAGCATAGTTAAAAAGTAAATATTTATATATATATATATATATAAATTAAATGAATGTTCGCATATATTAAATACTGATAAAAAAAACAGTTTAATGAACAATAAAATATCACTTGTTTTCTGCAGTTGGTTATTTGCAAATGCAGGTGACAATAATGTCTTCACGAATAGTGTTGTGTAGAAAGGTAAAACTAGGGTGTCCACACTCACTTACTATAACAGAATAGATACCAAAGACATTTGAATATCACTTCCATCAGTCAGCATAATACCCTTAACCATTTTTTTTAAAGTGACAGAGTATTGGCACTCTTAATGTTTTCGTAAAGACAATTGAAGAACAAAGGAGCCTTGTAAAAAAAAACTTCTTTGTCCAAACACTGTCTTGGCATCAATTGGCTGATAAAATAGGAAAGTGTAGATATTCTAGTATGGCGCTTTGCTGGGTTAGTTATTGAATTTACATATATTTATACTTTCTATTGTTTGTGTTCTTTGACTATGACTACGAGTATTATGAGTATGAAGTGTATTTGTGATTTGGTGATTAAAATATTATTTATGTATTTGTAGCCACGCTGTGTCTCTGTCTGAATTAGGAACATTATATATTATTTTTTCAATTGATTCAGCAGCATTGTTGATTGACATTTTTAAAAAAAAATAGGACTTTCTATTTTACACATTAATAATTTTAGTCTAAAAATTAATAATTTAGAATCATTAGAAATTAGTAAAGCATGTAATAGTAAACAAAATATTATTAATAATCAATTAAATTTAACTATTAGCCCAATTCTAATTTTTTTTTCCAATCATTGCGAGTAATCAAGAACTTCAATAATAATAACTATATAAAAATAATTTTTCAAATAATTTAGATAAACAAGAAACCAAAGAAATTTTATTCTGATATTTTGCCACTTATACAACACCCTGACGATGGAAAGGTTTTTCTGAAACATGTTGGTGTAATTAATCAAATAAAATAAGTATATACACACAAATAATACAATCAATATGTTTATTAATTTTTAGGTTAAAGGTTTCACTTTCACGTCCTGCCCAATTAGTGAAAGATGCGATTCATGTAACTTCAGTAAAAAGATTTTCTTTGTGTGTCAGATAACGAAGAATTATTCTACCTGTTCTTTCCTATCTAGGACATTTTACAGAAAAAACTAACAAGCTAAATTTTTTTTACTTGTATTTTACCTACCTATTTATTTTCACTGAGAAAATGTCGTTTCGAAATAATTGAGTTTAAGTTTTAATTTAATCTGAAAATACAATGCTCGTTTTCCTAACTTAATGTGCAGTGGGAATTTACAACTTTTGGGACAATGTTCATTATGTTGATTCAATTTATCACAGACACAAGTTGGTAACTATTACTATATTATATAATTAAAATTTCTAAAATATTAAATGTTTATTCAGATTATAATCGCGGTATAATATATTTTTTCAATACGGGCAATTGTTTCTATGTGCTTTGCTATAGTGATTGAACCTCATGGCCTGTTGTGGCGTTGACAATTTTAAATTTATAAATCACTTTAAATAAAAGATTATGCAGAACATTCGCAAAGCGGAACGAGTTACGTAAGTACCCGGAATCATTTTTGATTTTTGATGCGAAACTTCTTAATTTTAAAAATACGAATATTTTTTTAGTGTACATATTTTATATTTTACACCAACAGAGATACTCGTTTTCTTGACCCATCCAAAACATATTTTTGAATTCACGATTATTTTATTCTTATGACACGCTGTACTTTGGTATATCTGAAATCAGATACATTCTTATAATTTATTTATTTTAATTATTGAAGTAAAAAGATGTCAAATGGATCAAAAGTGGTAAAAAAGTCACGCTTAAAAATTATTTTTTATAAACAATATTTTTTTTAAACATGAATTGTGAGAATCTGTTAACCATTAAAGATATAATTTTAATTACATAAAGAAAACATTGACTTTGAAATATAATTGAAAAAAATAATCATGCACACAAATAAAGGACCAATTTTTTTCAGTTCTAAATAGCTGGTTTAATAGTTTATTAATTGATTGAGACGTTCATAGTGTCAGAAATCTTAATTAATATCATATCCTCCGTGGTGACATTAGTCGGGCGGCCAAGGCGCGCTTAATCAAAAACGGAAATTTGGCGCGGTGAAATTCATTAAACTCATATCTTATTTTAGTGATCGAAGGTGTAAAATCCTTATAAACTGCGTGCAATATCACTCGAGTTTACTCACAAGGAAATTACATACATATGTTCCTCCTTTTTCGTAGTTCAAACAAACACAAAAAAACTAACCCATAAAAACCAAGTTTTTACAATACTCCTTTTCTCATTTTCAGGTTTCGTGTCTACCATATGCGTCGAAATCTCCATACAACTTACTGCATTGTATAAAAAAACCATCAAAAATTTGAAAAATCCAAAATTATACTATAAATATTATTTTTTGTAACGAAAATGCGATAGGTCTTCTTGATCGTCGCCACGAGTCTACTTGCAAAGTTTCAGCTCGATTGGATAACGAGAAAAGGGTTAAAAATCGATCCAAAGTTTTTTCGTCAGACAAGTAGACGCCACGAGTTAAAATAAAGGAAGTAAAAAGCCCACGGTAAACAGTTATCAAACAGCTGTCTAAAAATACCTTGCACAATGGCATACACATTTTTTGTCAGTGGCATCATCACTCATAAAACACTTTTCGGATATTTTTCATATAGATTCTGTAATTCCACGTCAAAAAATATTTTTATTTTTCCGTGGCACATTACAATCAAGCCTCGAACACCCTAAAATGGCGACGGGTAGGCAAACGGATCAAAGTTCAGAAATACGGATACGGCGAAGGAAACTCTTATATTCCCGATGTATTGCCGGTAACATATCGACGGCTTACGAGATTTAGGGTTTCCGTGAAAAATAAATATAAATAAATCTATAAATTTTCATAAATTTGCGGCAAGACGGCAACCTAACGACACCTGTTCTCAGAGCTCGGCGTGATCTGATTATTAATGAGCGGGCAGGTGGTCGGGCGGGGCAGCTGGGGGCGCGGAATACAAAGTGCCCGAGGTAGCGAGTGCACGGCATCGATTCGGAGATTAACCCGTCTGCACTTTTACTTCCCTGTCGGAGAAGCCGGGCGAGATAAAAGTGGAGATTCATGTTCCAAGTTTTTCCGGACGCCGCAATGAAATAAGCTTTAAGATTTTTTTTACAATTTAATTTGAATTTCTTACAAAGATTTTCAATTTAAAATATATATATATATATACGATTTTTTCATTCCATGCAGTGTCACAGATCTACCAAATCTATAATATTTCCGTAAATACGCGCATTATAAAATGAATATTTTATTAATTAAGAGAAATTGTGGAACTCTCATAGAGACGAACATATTTTAAGCAAACATGCATGGAAGTTTTATGGGGTGATCACAGGGCTTATAACTTATATAAGCTAGCTTAAATGACCACTTTACATAATACAATGTTGTTGAAAGTCAAAATATTACCTATTTTTGTTAGTTGTTATTAGTTGTGTGTATGTATGTATAAGTGATTCTTCTGCCTTATTCAATATTACTATTTAATTATAAAATATTATAAAATTATTTATTCAATATTTTAGTTTATAATAAAAGAAAAATTAATTATATACAAATGACTGATGAAACTGACGACTGTGGTTGTCAAATATGTTTATGAGAGGTGCGATGGGTTTTTTTTTCGCACTCATGCACCTTACGGGGTAGTACTAGTGATGTGTAGATTTAGAAAACTTTAATTTTATTATTGATATTTTTTTTTCCATTTATTTTTTCACAATTTTTAGGTTTTACAATAACAATAACAGATTTTATTTTTATGAAATTTGTGGAAAAATTTAATTACAACCGTGTGATAAGTAAAAATGTGAAAATACTAAGATATAAGGTAAGAAATAATGTATATTACAGAAATGGTGTGGAATAGATATCATGTATTTTTAAAAGATAAAGACGGTTTAAAAAATTTACATGTTTTTTGGAGTCGATGATAGATCGTACTGATTACTTTTCAGCTCATTAAAAAACTATTCCGCATTGAAGATAACTGCGCGAGCTTGGGAGTTAATATCTCCATTCATTTGATCAACTTGCGTTACTAAACATTGCCTTTATCTTACCTTAACTAAAATTCGAAAGTAACTGATTATTTAGCAAATAACAAGGGTCTAAATAACATAAATTTAAAACAGAAGAACGTTGGCCAAATAGACCGCTCAAAACATAAAGCATACTTTCGTATTTCATATCTTTTTAATCACATTATAGATTAAAAAGATAAGACCTTCTTACTGAATAGTAGTCACATTATATCTCTTCCTTTTGTTGCAAATATTCATTTTGCTCAAGTTGATTTCCATAAATCTTTCTAATAAACTCTGCCGACGTAAAATATCATAAATTACATGTAAGGTAATCATGGAATCGAGTTTTGGAACATTGTACTGGTTATTATAAATAAAATTTAAAATAGAAAACAGATTTTGCGAGTTCAAATTAAAATCATTTTTCTTAGTATACTTATAATTCTTAACAATTCTTTGTAAGGAAATGAGTGAATTAAGGTTTGAGTAAATATAAGGTGGATAACCTACAAGTAAAAAGGAAATTAAAAATATTATTTTTCTGTTGCTCGTTAACTCTCGTTAAGGTCAAAGAACCAAACGTGGGGTTGAACAAAAGGTCAAAGGTGAAAATTCATTGACGTCTTGGTGAAATTTAAAATTAAAATGTATATTTACTATAACTAAAACGCCTTGTTGAATTTAATACTATTAAGTTATATCAACCATTAATTTCACCCAATCATTCTTAATTTATTTACAAATAAAAATAATTATTTTCTTCATTTTATTCTTGTTATGCAATTTCAGAACAAAGTTCTGCGAATTTTTTATTTTATTTTATTAGAAAGGCAAACCAAATCAACGAAAAATATTTGCCTGCTACGGGGACTGGAACTCGGATCTCCTATCTATCCGGGAAGGTGTGTTACCATTAGGTTACATAAGTCTCTTACATTTTGCTAAGACTTATCAACTTATCGACCTCATCTGTTAGTCTATTTTTATTAATTGTTAAACACGTTTTCTATTTTACTGCTTATAATTGATTTTGTTTTATGTATATGCTTCTTAAATTCTATGTAATATTTTTTTAATATTTAATATTATAACACGTGCTAGGAATTTATTATTCTATATCTTATATGTATGATACTGTGTTATATACTTCTTTCCATATTAAAACATTTTTATGTAAAAGCCTATAATGGGCGTTAACAAATAAATAAATATATATATATAATTTTCAAAATAGTGATGACTGGAAAACCCTAAATGAGTAAAACGGCCTCCCTCGTAGTTTAGTGGGCAAGACAGTGGCTTATTTTATCCGGAATTTTAGGTACAATTCACGTAGAACACTATTCATCTACGTGACTTTCTCAAGCCTGGGTATGTTTTTGATATATTGACGTGTTTACTTAAAGTAATTAGGCCTTGTGTTGTATATAGTATAGGTCGATTTTTTAGTCATGGAACTTTAAATGTTGTGTAGATACATACTAAAGGTGTTCATGAGCGATATCTATGCAAGAAAGAGAAAAGGTTATACGACCGCTTTACGTTAAACAGTAATGCCACAGCGCACTCGACGCATACTATCGGTTATGTACACCGCATATGCTGTTGTTCAAATGTAATATTAATTTAAAACATATTTTTACAATTTTTTTAAATTGATAAATGATTGTAGATTATGTTAATGTAATATTATATTTATGTAAAATATGTATTTTTAATTTTAACTAGAATTTATTTTCTTCACACACTTTATTTATCTCATAAAGGGCATCGACAGTCATTTTTATCATAAAGAAGTGATTAATATTATTTTCATATCTACAAAATAATTAAAAGTTTTTTCATAGTTTTACACTTCCACTTCCGCATCCGTTTCCGCTTCTATTATGACACTTCCTTTGCATCTCTTCTATTTATCAGAAAAGCGTGATAGTAACTATTTTAAAATTATTAAAGTTAGTAAACGCATTTATTCTCATTTAAAATGCTTTTTTTAATGGTTCACAAACAATGAAAAACACATAACATGATATAGGTAATGCAATTATAATACAATGAGTTTAAATGATTTTCATCACTTATATGTGAATACAGAAAACATAGAGATAAGGCTTAAACATATACAAGAAAGAACAAAAAAAAGTGATTTTATACAGTGAGCTTGAGCAGAGTGAGACTGAATAAAGAGACTAAACAGCTAATTTCGCAGGTTTGGAAATAGCTCTCTCATATTCGTGGAGACTCATGAAATACGTCAATGAGGACGTTATGATTATTTTCTATTTTGTTGTGTGACCTGAACATTCTAGATACAGAAATAAAGTGGGCCATATTTTTATTGAAAGTTGAAAAAGAAAATTTATTATATATATATATTTTTATTATTTTATTTATTTATACAGTAGATACATGTTTTTTTAATAATAAATTGATTGTATATTATAATATTTTTACAGACATTATACTCCCCATAATATGAGCCAAATCTTTTATTATTATTATAATTCTAAATCCTTACGAGTTAATAGTATGGCTGAAAACAAGCATTTTCGATCATGGCACGCTAAAGGTTGAACAGATATTTATTTAATAAACATTTCAATACCATCCGTTCGACATGTCGCACAAAAACATCAAGTCGAGCGTCTCCCTTAACGACGTATTTCCGCCGACCGTTTCAGGATGTAGACAACAGTAAAACTTGGAAAACTTTATTGTACAATACCAAAGAGCTAAATGCTCAACAATTTTCAATAGACTTTATGACGTCACGATCCAATTTTATGGCTACCCGTCCTGCTTGGCATAGGTGAATGTGACGTATTCGATCGTAAAATGTTTTGATTGGCTTATAACCCGTAAGGTGGAATTGAAACTAATCAGCCGTAGCTCGAAATAGATGTATAAGTGCATTGGAGGCTTATAATTAACCGTTTTTTTTAATTATTTTTACAACCGAGAAACCGGTTTCAACGGTTACCGGAAAACGTTGATTATTCTTCTTTTTTTCTTGGCGTTTTACCCCTAAGGAGTGTTCTTGCCACTCACAAGTATTATATGGCTGTACATTATAGGATGTGTGGGTGCGTGTTTTTTTTCCTTATTTAAGGAGTTGAAATATTATAATCGATTGATTTTATTTTAATGTGAAATAAATATTATTACGATTAAATTATACAATTACATTAGTTAGTAATGGAGAAGGATATAATTACATAATATACGTTTATTAATTTTTTATAGATTTACACCGTTAGCTTTTAGGATTAATCATTAAATAAAAAGGGTTTTTAATATTATAACAAAATTATTGTGGTATAATTGAATAAATTAAGGCATATAAATTTTAAAATGTCCACACTGGCTATATAATATTATTTCAATTTGAACGAAATTCATATAAATCTCTACCTTTCACAATACGCAATCGTGTATGTGGAAAATTCTGAATATTTTAAGTGTCCTAATTTTAAAAAACGTAGTACTTGATTTTATCCCCAGACATCACCTGGATATCATTACTCATGTTCCCACTGGAGATAAAATCCAGTATTGTGTCCTTTAATATTTGGGCATACTCAAAATATTCTTAATATATAAAAACTGGTTTAAAAAGGAGTTAAAATTTGAAATAATTTTCAGGCGTACTCTAGTGTAATGTTAATAATTCGGAAGAATCTCATACGCATATAAAGGATGCAACTTTAAAAACTCAATTCAAATTAGAGATGTCTCATTATCAATAGTGACATCTGCATTGGATTATGGAAATGACAAAGCTTTCGACTGCAGGCGGCGGTTGTAAAAAATACAACTCACATACGAAACAAGTTGTGCATGTTAAACATATACACAACTTCTAAAAATTTGATAGTTGTGGGAGATTATCATAGGTGGAATAGGTGAAACTTACATTGAGTAAAGTGATTAAGCGAGCCGTACGATATGTCGTAAGCCCTATGAACATAAAATAACATAAAAAATGGTCTTGTTGTTTCAACCCCCAGTCACCCAAAGAAATCATAAAAATCTGTGATTATTCTCTCAAATTCGGCATTCTTCAAGGTAATTTAAGTCGTAATACGTAAAATATTTTCTATCGTTTACATATATTTTCGGAAACCCTATTGGGTCTTTTTTATGCTGTTAAAAATCAAAAATATTTATTTTATGGTAGGAGAACAAAATTTTTTATTCAAAACATCTACAAAGCCTGCGATGAATATTGCACTTAGATCCAAGATGGTGGCAGATAAAAATAAAATATCGATTGTTTTGAGCTTCAAACTGATGGTGTTATCTATGGTAAATATCTGAACAGGCAACTATTTAATTTAAAATTAGTTTATTTCTCATGGAATGATTTCATCATCATTATCATCTTCGTACTCTTATCTTAGCATTAGGGTCGGGGGCCCAAAGACTAAGTTTTTTCCTGTATTCCCCTGTCTTGCGCTGCTTCCGTATATGCTAACCAATCGAGTCGCAGGCTTCACTTCAAACATCAGATTTGGCACCATAACTCAATTACGTACCGCTAGTCTTGCTTCCTTTAATAGATTTCTATTGACCATAATCGCATGCAGAGCACCATTTACTTTGTTTCCAGATAAAAACGCTTTGTAAATTATCATTTTTATTAAAACCTCTACAAATAAATGTATAAAAATGTAACGAAATTTTTGACACATTTCTAGTGAAAGCACTTTCTGGGGTACTCACTGAAAAAACAAATTCTCTGTTATGCCCAGGATAAATTATCTCCACAGGGGTGTGAACATCACCAAACAATTATTGGTCCAAAGCGTTCATTATTCCATGTAAATGAATACACTTTGAAGAGGCGATCCGGAGTTTAATTCTCAACTTAATTCGGAGCCAGGTTGTTGTAATTAGTTTGCTAATTGCCTGTGACCGTCTCCCCGAGGAGCGGCACCACGCCGGTGCCACGTAGCACCGCGCCGGTGCCACGCCAGCACCGTGATGCGTGCTACAGATAATTGTCTGCGGTATTACTCAGGGGCGAGTGTCTCGGAAATGGACTATTCCTTGATGACCACTTTGCACCTCAGCTATTCACAAATGAAGGTGATCTTAATTACATTTATAAACCAAAGAAGTCATGATACTCTTGGAGTATAACTGTGTAAACAAAATCCCTGTATAATAACTTTTTTATAATATATATATATATATTTTTTTTAATTTAAAATATAATGGAAACCTAAAAGGTTTATGGATAACATTTTTACATAAGTCAATATAAGAAATAATAATAATTTAATTTAGATACAAAGTCATTTTTTTATAGTTGGCCGAGTTTTAGCATTTTTGTCACATCTGTTTTGAATTTGTCAGTGGTCAGTTGTTTGGTCTGTTGTGGCAGGTCATTGTATAGTTTTAATCCGTTGCAAATTATTCGGAATTGTCCTGTTTTTATTTTGGCGTGTGTTATGTGATAGTTTTGAGCCATTCTGGTGTTGTGTTGGTGTTTTTGGTGTATTTTGTGTAATTTTATGTCTTCATCTTGTATTTCGCTAATTGCTAGTCTCTGAATGATTTGAAGTGTTTCGATTTTTGTAATGCTTTTGATGTTTAATTGTTGTGTTATACGGTATACAGTTTCAGTTGGTGTCCGGTATTTCAGATCATAGATCATCTTTAGTATTTTATTTTGCTGTCGTTGGAGTCTGATGTTTAAAGATGACAAAACAGAAAATCTCCACTACTATTATACAAGGTGCAAAAGTAAAAGAGTAGGAGCCAGACTTTCATCATAGTATCTATCAAACATGAAACATTTTCAATAGATGTTCACTATAGTAGGTAAGAAGGGTTGTATATTACCACATGCGAGCTGGGTTAATTTTGGCAGAAAACAGGTAATACAGGTACAAATAAATGTGTAAGTAAAACGTATATATATAAGGAATCCGAAAATATTGTGCGAAATAGTGGCCGAAATAAAATATATCAAATTCAGACTTTTTACTATAACGTAAATCATATATTAGTTATAGAGCTTCAAAGCATACGGCGGAAGAAACGAACATAAAGTGTATAGTACTGTCCCGTTAAAAATGTTAATAAATCACGTTTGTTATTTTTACGTTTAACTTACTGATTTTTTGGTACCTGTATTATCTGTTATCTGCTAAAATATTCCAAACCCAAATGTCATAATATCCAAACCTTCTTACCTACTATAGCGCACATCTACAGAAAATATTTCAGGTTTGGTACTGTAACGTAAGTCTGGCGGTCTCTGGCTCTTAGTCTATGATGAGAATGTTACTTAATAAAAAATATAAATTAGGAAAAGAACAGAAACATGCATATTAAATTGGAAATAAACCCAAAAAACATGGAATTAAGAAAATGGCTTTTATAAATCTGAGTCTACAAAAACCAAATAAGTCGATATTTAATTATTATATTCAAGAACACATTCTTATCGTGAAGTTGTAATTTTTACAGAACAAACTTCTGTGAAATTTCAAAATCAAATTAATTAATCAATTAGAAAGACATATAGAAAAATCAAATCCACGAAAAAATATTTGGCTGCTACCGGGATTCGAATCACGGATCTCCTCCTATCAGGGACAAGAATTTATAAGGATTTCCTCCCTCCTACCCGCAACATACATCGGCGCCCATCTTTAGCTTGCAGTACCATCATCCTCATCAACCTCATCGCGATACACAGCTTACATCCGTCGTCCACCAGCATCTCCAACTTCAAGACACCAGTCTCTACAGCCCAACAGCTCTTCGCTCCCGTTCTCCAACAACGCTCAAAGACTATCCGTCGCCAACACCACACGGACCCCGGTTCGTCGACCTGAAGCAACCAGCCGACGACAGAGTAATCTATCAAGGTTGAACAATAAGCACACACTGTAAATCAAATGTAAATAAAATCTATAAAACTGACCGCGGTTTTCTGTAATAAATACATTGTACAAAAGTGGGACCCGAGACACGAAACCCCGCAGTTACATACTAACATAAACAATATTTTGTTAAATTGATTATCTTTATTTTTATTTTTATTATTATTAATTAACGCCCTGTATGGCTTTTACAATAGATAGGTATAGTGTACATTAACATAATAGGTATATAGTTTAGAGAAGAGAAAAAAAACATAATACATGTAAACATAGTAATGACAAAATGAGAAGAAAATACTTAGAATACAGATACAAACAAATAATGTTAGATATAATATATAGTAAAAAGGAAGAAGCATAAGAAAAACATAATAATATAGAAATTTAAAAACAAAAAAAAGTTTTATGTTGATTCTTTTAAAAAAAAAATGATATGAATGTAAGAGAGTAGTGTTGTATAGTGTATAGATGGGTAGAAGGGCGAAGAGCAGTAACTAACTGCGTATCCAATTGCTGCTTCCAATTAGATCGTAATACGTCCCATAACCGCAGAATCACCCGACGGAGTTAATCTGCTGGAATACCGCCCGGCGCGTTACTTATGGACGCACGGGTGGATACAATACCCCGTCTGCTTATCAAACATTCAAGCATTTTCCGTCCAACCTTTCGAGAATGACGTACTTTGATTTAAATTGAAGTGCTCGTTCAAGGAAACCACGTACAGTACTTCAGGGCTACCCCATCGGGGAGTAATCCGCCACCACTGCAGGCGTAATCAGATAATAACATGATGATAATGTGTAATGATAAGGGTTGATTTTAAGTTCACTAGCTATTTCCTTCACACTAAAGGGTGCAAAGGAAATAGCTAGTACACTACCACGAGGCATCTAAAAATTCATCAAAATAAAATAAAAATGATGTATGTACGAAGTGTGATCAAAAAATACGGTGAATGATTTTGTAACAGCAACTGCTGACGTGAAGTATCGATCCAGGTAGCATGTTCCTTTAATAATAATAATAGTTACAAGTAAGAACAACTTGCAACCTATCAGGCCACTTCTGTGTAACAACACTACCGTGTCTGTCGCGCATCGTGGGTAACAACGCGTTTTGTTTCAAGTTACAAAAGAGTGCTAAAGAAGCTCATAAAATGTTAAAATCAGTATATGGCGATAATGCGATGACCATTGAGACTGTTTACAAGTAGTGTGAGTGATTTTAAATCGGAAATGAGTCTGTTCAAGACGAGCAAAGGTTGGGAGGTTCTTTGACCTCAGAAACAGAGGAAAGCGTGCAAAAAGTCTCAAAAATGATTCGTTTTTAAACAGGCGATTGACTATGCAAGAGCTTGCCTAAGAACTAAACATTTCGTACAGGTCCATGCAAAGCATTTTAACTGATAATTTGCAAATGAGACGAGTGAGTGCTGCATCACGCGCCACAGCGCCACATCTCTCTTCTGATCCGCAAGTTATTGCCCGAAAAAAGTCCTGTCTATCCACATCTACCATACTCTTCTGATTTAGCACCATGCGATTTCTGGGTCTTCCCAAAAAAAAGAACATAAATGGACAATTCTTCGAAACCATTCCTGACATTGAGAAGACCATGACAAAGCAGCTGAAGGCCCTCCGAGCCTTCTAGAAATGCTTCCAATCGTGAAATCACCAAAATAAGCCTTCTAAAGAAGTTTCCAAACATGGAACCACTGTTGGAATAAGTGCATTGCCAGTCAAGGAGAGTAATTTGAAGGAGATAAAGTTAAATATGTCGTAAACTTACCTGATTGTGTGTAATTACATTTTTCACCGTATTTTTTTATCACACCTCGAATTGCATATGTAAAATTCATTAAAATATCATTATTTACATATGATAAACATTGCTTAATATTTTGCATTAAAAAAAAATTTCCCACTCTATACTATATTATAGCACTCTATTCTCCAAAACACATAAATCACTTTGTAATAACTGCGGTCAAAATAAATATAATTCTCTTAATTACAATGCTGCGTGCTAAGATGTATTCATTATTCATGAACACGTACACACACCAAAAATATTGTCACTAATGAATTGTTAAAAATAAAATTTTCTTTTACATTTTATACAAAATTTTAAAAATAAAATATATATTCTTTATAAAAGAGAATTTTCTTGATAATGTAGATTTTTATTCTATAGAAAGGATATAAAAGCAAAGACAGTAATTTATGTATATTGCTGCATTGGATTTTATACTCCTTATTTAATTTTTTAATTTATTTACCGCTATGACATAAAAACTTTAAATTAATGTATATCTGAAATTCAAACACGTAAAAGTACATTATTTTTGACGAGTTAAAAGGAGGTAAGGTTTGTCCAAAGGACAATGGATCGCCGAAAGGTTAGCATCAGGTTGTGTGCTAAAAATACAAAGAGCTGATACGATTACAAACGAGGGTTTGTGACATTGTGAACAGGGTTGCTTGCTTGAAGTGGAAATTGGCTGAACACACTGTGGAAATGCATGCGGACAGTGGACCAATCTTGTTCTCAAACATCGCCCTTAGACATGGAAGGGGCCGCCTCAGAGATTGAAAAACGACATCCGGTGGTTTTGTTTTAACTCATTTTTAATTTTATTAAATTCAGTAGAGAAACAGGTATGGCATGCCGATAAATTTCATGCACGGTATAGAAAAATCATTGCCATTAAATATTCATTTATTTAAATCCTCAATTACATTAACACGTCCGTGCAATCAAACCGTTTCATATGAAGCCGTTCACTTCCACACTGCAACAAGATCAGAATGTACAAAGTACAAAATCACAGAAGGAGACCGCTCCAATTGTTGTAGAAAAACGTATTTATTTCCATATTCACCTCAATAAATTCGATTTCATATCAAATTTACGCAACGTGTTCCTTTGGCCTTAAACCCCACAATGCCATAACATGTTTTATCACTTACTCACTTACTTCAGCACCTAAAATTAAGATTAAATTTTAATGTAATCAGTACATACTATCCATTCCCATTCAAAATAATAAAAATGTTCAGCTTCTATTTAAAGTGCTATCGGCTAGGCCGTGGAATCATTTTTGCAGAGATATTACATCATCACAGATCATAACCATCTTCAAAAGAAGATTAAAGCAATTTTACTATTCCCCAAATCTAATTTAACCATCTATCAACCCCATCTACTTTCTACTCTTCTCATTGTCATGGAGCTTTGCTATTATACATTATACCTTTCTCAACTAAATTGTGTGGTTGGTAGATTTTTTTTAATATTACCTATGTAAGCAAAGAGTTGAAAAATAAATATATTATAATCTCATTTTTAATCGCAATAAATTCTTTTTTAATGTTGATTAAAAATAAAGTTTGAAAATATGTTGATATTGTAACAAAATGGTAATCAGAAGGAATTGCACACTGTCTGAATCCCTTGAAATTCGTAGCTTTAGGATAGAACTATGAATGCTTTAGAACGCCCTAAAGCGCTTTGGGACTTTTCACAACACTCGGGAGACGTCTGAAACAGTCTGGAAGCGACGGAAGCATTCTTGCTAAATAGAAATGAATAAAATATTCTCGGAGATTCTAAAAACCAACGTGTTTCGTATAAAAAGGCGGAACCAGTGCCACTGTGATCATTTTTGGAAGATATTAACGACGACCCGTAGCGATCAGTGTGGCCAACGCAAATTTAAACTGAACGACAATAAATCAAGCGATGTCCCTACTTTACGTGCGATAGTTATGTGAACTTCGTACATGTTATCCTTCGCTTGGATTAACACGCACGTGAGAAATATTTTAGAAAGGTGTTGTTGTGTAAATAATACTATGGTTGTGGTGTTTAGCAATATTTACATGCTAGTGAAATTGTTTGTCCTGACGAAAAGACGGGTATGTCTCGAAACCGGTAGACTAAAAATCTCCATATGTGGTTATACACTAGCATAATTAAATTTTTTTAATAAATATTAATTTTAATTAATGATTATCATAAATTTAACATTTTAGTATATGGAACTGTTTTCCGTTTTCGTTTTAATAGAGTTGCGGCTCGCTGTATGCCCTACGGTTACCGCCCGTAATGCGGTACATATTGTATTCATATGGTACATACTGTGGTCACTGCTCTAATTCCGTCTGCATAAAAATGTTTGCGCAAACGAAAGCAGATGATAGCAACAACAAAATACGCAATGATATGATAAAATATGAAATTTAAAAAAAAGCTTCAATGAAAAAGTCCGAACACTTTATACAGATATTTTAAAGTATGGCCATAAAGAAATATTATCTCTCAAAACTAACACATTATTGGTGAAAAGTAAAGACATTTTTTATTGTATATGTTCGTTAGTATTGCAGCAAGATGATGAACCGTAGTGAAATGTTGTCACTCATCTAATAAACTATCAAATATGACGCACTCAACGCAGAGTCAGTCATGCGTGATCGCATTTTTTCTCTCGTAGAATCTATGAGACTCCACGACTAAAATATTACATTGGAAAAGTCTAGAATACTCTACAGACATCTTGTCATCAATACAAAAAATCTGACTAAGGAATTTATCTATAAAAGGTGTCACACAACGCGGGGTCAGTCAATTCATTTCTCGACGTCAACAAGTGCGACATACCCGTAGCATAACCTAATATGATCAGTGATTTGTGATATTACAACACGCGATATTAGTAAACAAACAAGCGCAGAGTGACTGTCAGTGATACCAGAGAAATAAAGGAAGAATACCGGAGCGAGAAGTTCCTACATTGAATGGACTTTACCAGAAGTGATCAAAGCAATAGAAACAGCGTTAATTAGTGTAAATTAAGAAACAGTACAATAATAAGTGTGTGAAATATGAAGCAACTAAAAAATTAATAACAGTACATACTACAATTTGACTCGTGTTCAGTGACTTTCTTTGACAATTAATTAAACTAAATTAATATCCAATGTTTTCATTTGCCTCATAAAGCCAAATCCCGTAACGGTATTATTTCTTAGTTTTTTATTACGTACTAAGTTTGATAAAGAAACACGCTGAATTCTCGTATTTCTCAAAAAATATTAATTAATTCATTAATATTAATTCAAAGGCAATAACCGTAGAAGCCGCCCGAGACAAAGTAAGGTACATAGACCAGGTTATCGGAGATGTGCGCCTACCAAGAAATGAAGAGGCTGGCATGTGACAGAGAGGAGTTGAGAGATCGAGAGCTTGGAGCAGACCAATCCTAGGATTGTGACAAAAAAATATTAGTTGTATCCCCTTCAAAGTGGCCCCCTCATACTCATGTCAAACCTTTTTCGATGTTTGGCGTTGAGTTCGTTCAGCGATTCTGCCTTTATTTTACGTTGGCAAAACATCAATTTTTCATGTTATTTTTTATCTTCGGGTTTCAGAAGGCCGTGTCGTATGTCAAGTGCATCGTGCATTACTGTCTAGCGTGAAGCGGTCACATAACTTTGTTTTTTTCTCACATACGACTAAATATCGTTCACGCACACAACAAATGTAATTTTGAAGTGCCATAAAATTGACCGGCAATGTCGTTATTCAAACTAAAACTTCTACAGATTCATTTTTCAAAGAGTAAACTAGCCCATTTTCATTCTCATAAATTTGAAAATTGGAGCACTGTACATAATTAGTGTAACTAGTTAATTTTATGCACGCTCCGCTCCACGCAGTGAATAAAAAGTATATTGGCAAAGAATTAAGGGAGCAAATATATAATGTAGAATATCTCTTATGCGAAATTAAAGTCGGAGATAAATTTTATTTAAAAGTACTTCGTATATTCAGAATATTTCGAGTAAGTTAAAAAATTTTATACGGGTGTGAAATCATTAAATAAAAAAATAAAAAAAAATAAAAACTTTTCGGTATTAATAGGGCTTCCAATCTAACTTATTTACGGCTGGCTTAAATGATCACTGTACACAATCTAACTTACACCCATTCCACCCATGATTGACCACTATATTTATCAAAGTTGCATACAGGGTTATTTGGAAAACATTAATAACCTCGCGGGACTATTTTCTGCTTTAATTATGTGTCAAAAGTGTTCAAATAGCCATGACCTAATATTAATAGTTATGAAAATATGCGACACATATCGACTTTAATATTTCTGACTTTTTTTATAAAACGTTGGATAATTACAGTAACTTATATTGAATAGGAAAAATTCATTATTTTTTGCACAAGTCAAATAAAATAATAATTACCTTCAAATTCTAAATGGAAACATTCCAATTGGAATTTCTACACGGTTTTAATCATTTTATTTAACTTGTTTTGAAATTAATAAATTTTTTGTAATGGCTAGTTGAATAAGTAAGTGACTGTAATGAAAATTCAACGTTTTACAAAAAATAATTCAGAAATATTGAAAAAAAAAAATGATATTGCATAACACTATAACTAATGATATGAAGTTATGGCTGCTAAAACATTTTCGACTCATAATCGAGGTAGGAATATATTCCTGCGAGGTTATTAATATTTTCCAATTAATCCTGTATATTATACATGATTATTTACAGTGTATATGTTATTTTTAACACCTCGTTCCACTTTTGACATCTATAATATTATATATCTTGATTAACGAAAGTAGTTTGTTTGCCCACACATTTCAATATAATCGATTTATCATCTCCTGTCATACTTGCGTACTTTAATTGCGAAAAAATGTCCCTGCATACCTTAACGTGGGCGCACCCGCGCCCAAAAATGAAAATGTCCTAAAGTTTTAAATTAGGGTCGTAAATCTGTTAGGTACATTAGATGCGACGGATACGACACTTTCTGTTACGTGAAATACCATAAAATACCCGCCGCTAAAATCCATAAAAACGTTTGCCTACACCTGATAGGGTTTTTGATTAATTGTTGTTTCCAATTTTTACGCTGGGTTAACGTTTGAATTTAAAGTGTGGTAGTGACTACGCTCACGGAACACACCTTGGTACAAAATAAACAAAAATGACAATATATATTTTTTTAATTTACCCAAAAATGTAATGTCTAAAAAATCTGTTTCGGTCACAGACCACCAAAGTACACATTCATTATGATACGGATCAATTTTGTGTGGAGGAAAAAATGCACATAAGTTACAGAATAATAATAACACAATTATTTTACAATTTAATATAAATATATTTTATTATTCTCTTTACTTTTTTCATATTTTTTATCATTAATCTCATATTTTTATCTGTTATTATGCTTTTCATGTATGAAATATAATTTAAAATTGTTATACAGCTACAAAATTACACCGACACTCAGGAACGAAACCAAGGGCTAGTTAAGTGTCGATTCCAAAAATTCAGGTTAAATATATATATATATATTTATTTATTTATTTATTTATTTAATGTTTGTGGAAGACCAACAGCACAAAAAAAAGCATAGAAAACATTGATACAATATAGATGGCCAATTACAGGTCTCCACATTTAGAATTTATATCAACATAAAAAGCATAAAAAATCGGAAACTAGCTTCTTCCCTTGTCCGCCATTCTCTAATGGAGAATCATATAATAGATTTCGACAATTCAAAAGTAGTTGCCAGCCTCAATAATGAAACATTTAGAATCTATAGAGAGGCAATTGAAATAAATAAAAGAAATAGTAATATAATGAACAACAGAGACGATAGCATTCGACTTCCGACCGCATGGAGTAACATTCTTAATAATAATAATCAAATTCCTAATACAAATTATATTAATAATAAACCGCATATCACGATGGAAAGACCGAAGCAATTAGAAAATCCAACCTTTTCAACATTGTATAACGACGTAGTAAAGTAGTATAGTAAATATACGGATCACTAGAAGTCGATCAAAACTCATTAACAGCGTTGTCGGAGAAACCCACTCCTCCACAAACACCTGACGCAGAATTTCTCAAACTTTCACTTGACGGTGAGCTCCGGACCCAAACGGTTGTACGCTTTTTGGTGAAGTAGCTCATCGACAAGGCGCCCTGAAGATTAGCAGTGAGACCTGTTCGAAACGTCGGCAGACGACTAGTCCTGACGAACCAAATTTGACGCGGGTTACCCCCAAAGTAGTTAGAACTAACATATATATATATTATATAATATACTATATATATATATATACGACGACGAACAACACAACTCATATAGAGCATGATCACAATAATTTGGTGTGCGGCGACTTAGGAACTAATACCCGCCTCGCCCGCACCCGGCGGTAACCCCTCGTTCATTCATTTCATTTTTGATTTTCATTGATTCAGATCAATTTTGGGAGCTGTGACATCTTGATTACCAATATACACTGAATTATTATGTCCAAAATATCCTAAACAGTCCGGGATGGTGCAAGAACAATTGCCAATGAAATATTAAAGTTTTGCGGAGCTGAAAAAGCAAATAATGGACCGATATTACCGTCTGACAGTTTGACAGATAGAACGGCCGCCATTATTGCTCGGTTCCTTTAGTGCTGCCCGACCAAATTTCTGTTAAAGACTACGACACCGGTCACCGGACATTCTGTACATTATGTATTGTGTAATAAATTTACATCCTGGTAACTTCTGTTAGGCGACAGGGACGCCCTCCCTCGCACGCCAAGTTATAGTGGTGGCACTATACCCTTAAACATAAATTCGAAGGCACACGGGAAGTAACAATCGTACTCAGAAGCGGAGGTCTGCAGGCGGATGGCTCACTGCCAGGGCTAGGCACCCACCGCCTATAATTAACAGCTACCCCATGTCCAAAGGCAGCTGACGGAATGCAGCACTGGTGAGTCGGCTTTCTTCAGCAGGAGAGACGTGTTGACCCGTATTCCCCTGTCTTGTGCTGCTTCGATATGGCCAGCTATTATTATATTACAATATATAAATCAGTCAAGACCTACTTTCATACCCATGTTTTCATACCCTTTTTTTGTCGCCCCTCCCAGCTTAATCTGGGACAACCCATCGGTCACCTTCCATCCGGGATTGCCAAGAGGATATTATTCATTCATCTGGTATTCTAAGCACATGCCCAAGCCACCTCATTTATGATTTCTCTATTTGTAAGAGTAAGAGCTTCATGCCAAGTGTGTGCCTTATGTCAGCTCTATAAATGTATATAATATTTGAAACTCATTTTACGTATTTGATACAACTAATCTACCTTAGCTTTCACCGTCTATGGTTGGAAAAATGTCTTAAATTAAATCATTCTTTAAAATAGGTGTCTTTTCACGTAAACTGCTTCGTTTCTGTTAGACATCTTTCATAATTTTTTTAAGTGTTTTTATAACATACTCTCAATAATATATTTTAAATAATTTTTGAAAAAATATAAAAAAACAAATTATGCATTACATTGAAATTAATAAAATACTGAGTCCTAATAAATTTGGCTTAAGAAAAATTAGGAAAAAATGACGCCCTTGCCAAACTAACTTCCACAATATATAATGCTTTAGATAAAAAATACAAATGCTTGGGTATTTTCATTGACTTGCGTAAGGCCTTTGACAGTATTTCTCACTCAAAATTAATCAATAAATTGAATGACATTGGCATAGTTGGATAAGTTAGATGTTGGCTACAGAGCTATCTTACTCAAAGAAGTCAACATCTCAAACTACAACATTTAATAAGCAATCCTGAAATTTTGGCATTTAGAATTTCACAAGAAACAGTCATCGGACCAATCTTATTCTTAATTTATATAAATCAAATGTTTAAATTATCACTTCGTGAAATTATAGCCTTTGCTGATGATACAATACAATAATTATTGAAAATAAAACATGGAATGGAATTAGTATTGCAGTTTGTCTTGACATAAAGGTCATCAAAGAATGGTTCAATGACTATCTCCTATCACTCAATTCGAAAAAAAAAACATTTTTCATTCCTTTCACACTCCAAGAAGAAGTTTTCAAAAATCTGAATATAACGATTCATTATATAAAATGGAAAAATAATGTAACATGCAACACTGAGTGTACTAAACTTAATCATAAATCTAACATTAAATATTTGGGAATTACAATTGACAAACATGTCAAATGGCAACAAGACCATGTCAATCTGACCGTGGAACGATTGAGAAAACTGATCTGTGTATTTTATAACCTACGTAACATATTGAACAAAAATAATATTAAAATGGTGTATTACGCATTGGTGCTGTCCCTCTTACAGTATGGTATTATTGGGTGGGGAGGGGCTTATAAGTCCACTGTACAGCCATTAATCATAATGCAAAAAAATTTATTAAAACGATTCTCAAAAAACCTTATGACTATCCTACTGTAAATACATTTCAAGAATTTACTGTACCGCCACTCACAAAAATATATAAAACAAACTCCCTATGCCAAATTTAAAAATAATATTTTATAAATAAATCTCACCACTTAGACTGTATAAGTAGTAGACATAGAACAAAGGGACAAATAAAGATACCATATTTTAGAACCACCATGGCACAACATCATTATACATACTTGGGAGTTAAATGGTACAATACATTGTTGTCGCAAAACAAATTTCAAGAAAGGAACATTCCAAAATACGAACAGTTTAAGAAAGAAGTCAAATCCTTGATTTTCGACAACGATGAATTGTAACATTGCCCACATATCTCAAATAATTTGTGTATAATAAATAAATTAGTTCTTCTGAATGGTTTCTGCTTTTATATTTAAATTTAGCTTTTAATTTAAGTTTCTGCTTTTACACTTTAATTTTGCTTGTAAATACTCCTCACATAAGCTCGAGCTTTGGCTCATATTATGGGGAGTGTAATGTCTGTAAAAATGTTATAACATACAATAAATTTATTATAAAAAACATGTATCTACTGTTTAAATAAATATAATAAAAAAATAAAAAATTTAACACAATTTTGAATCTGAAGCGACTACCTAAATATTAACAAACGTGTTTAATCCTTGCTTTGAACTCGTTCTTCTGAGAGCCTTTCGTCGAGTTTCAATCTCTATATAAGGAACGGTATAATATACTTATTCCTAGTAATGTACTTATCCAAGAATCCGCATTAAACGTCTAATGTAACATGATCCCAGGCCGCCCCGGGCCGGGCTCCCGGCGCCGGCGTCGGGACGCGATCCCGGCCATCCCGGGAGGCTTACGTGAGACAGGAAGATTAAAAGCCGACGCTGACACTACTATTTCTATTTACACTTGGGAAGTTGCGAACTTCCTGATAAGTACTTTTTACGCCATATCCCCTTTCTTCCGATTCCCAGCGCTCACGGGCGTATTACAGGGAGCACTTTGTTGGGACGAGGCTAAATTCAATTTTATTCAGCTGAGAGTTTTCGTCGTGGAATTGGATGCGTGGATTACGCGAGTTACATGTTAATTGATATACAACAAACGGATCAAATAAATTTTTGAAGACATGCTTTTAATATGGGGTAACTGATTTACCACAAGAAGGTAGGGGATGACACATGAGGATGAGAGGCTAATTGCAGAAAACACTGCGTATATTGCGTATCAATACTCTTTGAACCCGTGGCATAATTATGATGAACGCTCTTTTTGTCGAATCGATTTATCTGTACCTGAGATATAATAAATCTAAATTCGATAGATTGATGATGTAGTGATCATGATGCTCGCCTAGTGATATGGAGGCCGGTGGTTCGAGTCCCATTCCAGGACGCCAGCATGTGCTATTTTCATAGCACAAGCGTTTAGCTAATTTTGAAAATATGACGTTAGAATATTGATGATGATTTCGCATCTTTAATAAAAAAAAACATTATCCGAATTTATCGAATTTAACAATTTTTTTTAACGCCTAATATCAAATTTGAATCTGCCCACCAAAATAAATATATTGAAATCGGAGTAGTTTATCATACTAATTTTAAAAATTATTAATTTTCATCAAAATTGTGCCCAAATCATGTCGAAAATGAATTAATAATGTATAGACATTCACTTTAAATATTGAAAGTTTTAGAAACCACAACGAACAAACAAAAAACAAACAGATAAAGAGAATTAAATAAAAGCATGTAAAAATCGACTGAGTTTTGTTCAGTCTAGTTACGGTAAAATAATATTTATAACTCACTTAAGGATGGATGGGTTATTATTTTTAGGTGGCGCAAATCACGGGTAAAATTGCGGGCACTCTCCTATCTTGGCTACTGGGGTAGCCACTGATTCTTCTGCTGGTCCTCTTGGCCAGATCCTCTGTGAGCTATGCTGTTAATAAACAAAGGCCAAAAGTTAGGACTTAGATCACTTAAGATCTCACGATACTTGAACACGGTGTGGAAACAATTCAGAACGTGTCAAAATCAATATTTCTTCTAAGGTGTGCCGATATTCGGCCGCACACATATATATAAAATCCAATTTTAGGTTTGCCTTAATAGACCAACGATTGACTAAACATTTAAGTAATGATTGACCTTTTAGACTCTAATAGGATGAAGCAGCAAAATTGGGTAAGAATATCTAGTAATTAACTTATAGATATGTAATTACTTTCTTATGTATACTTTCAGCTGCGGCATAATTTTATGAGAGTAAAAAACGATGCACATATGCCCTCATATTTTTTGTGCAAATCTACTGCTCGGATAAAATTGTAGTCTGTACATATGGAAAAATAAAGTGAACTTTGGTTAAAAATGTATTAAAAAACCGCGTACTACCTAATTAGAAAATCTTGGTAATATTTCATTAAAAGATTGCAAAACCAATGTGCTGCCATCTCAGAGCATAATTTGGCTCGAATTTTCAGTGTATTTATAGAACAACAATAGTCCTAGAAGGATATTATCTTGTAAGAGAAATTCACTTGTTATTTCAATTCATTCACAGTAAATTTTGTGTAAATAGACTGAGTATTATTCGTATTTACTAGTACCTTGTGCGTCTATTACCTACATGCTTTGCCACACATCACACGTAGGGATTATAATCCCGGAGCATTTTTCCAAACCCGGGATTAAGGAAGGCCAATCCCGGGACTGACCTAGATAGCTATAGGTGATTGGGAAATAAGAATGTGAATGAAAATATGTAGTGTAATAAAGTACAATACACGTTATTTATTAAAATTTAGGAACTTATTCGACAAAATAAATGTATTATTAATACTAAAGCATCTAGCAGTGCAAATATTTTTAATCTTAATCGTACAAATGTTAAATTTCCTCTTCCTATACTATAATTATAATTCTACAAAGTTCGTAATATATATAACCTTTATTAATTATTAATTATTATTATATTATATGATTATACAAAAAATATATATTTTTGTAGGTTATAAAAATAATAATTTAAATAAGTATCAAGCAAAAAATATAGAGAGTACACATACAATGTCGAAACCGAAAATTTCGATTTTCGTTTTACTATCTTAAATCATCCGATTTACTCAATACTTCCAGATTATATTAAAAAAGGTTTATTTACCTTTATATTTGAGGTTTTTGAAATAAAAATTCAATTTTTTTAACATTTCCCGAAATTATTAAGTAAATTGAATGGTTTAAAAGTAAAAGAAATATCAAATTTTCAAAAATTCGACGGTTTACGTAAAGGCCGTCGCTATGGCACATTTAGTATTAAAACTAACCAAAAGGAAATTAATAAGATATCAATTTATTATTTTTTACAATTTTAGAAATATTTTCTCAGCCCGAGAAGGTTATCAATACAATCACCGAGACCTCAATTTATGACCAAAATAAGGAAAAAATGTTCTTTCCTGCTTTCTAAGAAGAATGGTTTTCAAGCATTTAAATTTTTTTCACGAAAGGTACCTTGAATTGCAATTCAAAGGATGTACATTTGGCCCTAATCCATATCATTATTAAATAAAATATGTAATTTTATATGAAAATCGGTGCACAAGTGAACACAAAAGAAAAACGCTATCAACATCAAAAATATTAAACATTAATTACATTTTAAAATCTCATATTTTTTCCTAATAATATCAGGAAAAAACCGTAAATATGTGTTGTGTAAATAATAAAGTAAAATTCGTTTATGAGGATTTTTACTTGCTAAACACTACTAACTTTGCTAAACTCGCAGTAGACCTAGAACAAATGTTGGCCAGCATTTTGAATTATTGAACAAATTTTTTGTCAAAGGTTCTTTCATATTACAGAAACTTTAGTCCCTCTTAGTGTTGCGAAGTTATTCGATCGTTCTTTTAACATATTTCTGATTATCCTTCAAGTATCATCGTCGTCCCGAACAAACAAACACAAAGAAACATCTCAACTCGGCAGAAACTCGCAATATTAACAATTGTACTTAGGTTATTTAAGAATCAGTCAATCTCGTTTGAGGAACTCGGGCAGGTACTCGGCTTTTATATAATATTCATAATATTTTTCATTTTCTCATCGAGTTTCCGAGCTTTTACCCACTCCAGAGTCCAACTAAAAAACAAGCGTAAGAATCCATCGAGCTGAGGGGGAACACGATTGGTTTCATACAGCCTGAAAAATACTACCTCCTAGAGCAGCGGTTCTTAAACTGCACGATGAAATATTTGAATTCATAAATATTTTTTAAGATATCTTCTTTTGGCGCATTTAGAAGTTGAGCACGCGCAACGTGCGCATTATAGTGGTAATGCGTGTAGCGGGGAATATAGCGAAAGCATGTAGCGAAAATGCGAGACTTGAAACTAGTGTTAAATTTCGTTCGAATTCACGCCTAAAAAAACAAAATAACATGGTTAGAGAGACTTCGGATGCGCGGATGGAAACGCAGCAACTACATGACTTAACCACCATCGAATCTTTCTAGCCCATCAAAAATATGCTATATTAAGAGCAGGGTTTACCTAAGAGGCGAGCCATTATTTTAAGAAAGTTTTTGTTTGAGACAATTATTTTAACTAATCGAGGTTACATTTCTGTAATTACCTATAAGTTTTAATTATTGTCATGAAACTCGAAAGAATAATTTGACAATGATCAATGTAGAATTTTACAACTCAATACTCGCGTCACTAACATTATGTCTTTATTTTGGTTTTAAAGTATAATTTCTATTGCATAGAGATGAGTGTAGGCACCAATTTTCCTTGTTTATGTTATACTTAATTGTAATAACGTAATAATAACGTCATTTTTTAGATGTAGTTGTAAAACGTTTTGTATAAAAAGCGAAGCTAGAGCCACGTGAAAATTTTATAGTTTTGACGTTTGACGTGCTATATAGATATTCAGCGGCGATTCAGCACGTGACCAGCGAAAACAAATTATGCGAAGCACCTAACTAGCGTTTGAAAATAAGTGAGTAATAGCTGTGAACCTGTGTGGGAATATTCTAGTAAGCGATAATAAAGTGTACATCAGACGATTGATAAATTGCGAAATAGAGTGAATTAAAGAAAATTGATCTAAATGAATTCATATCCAGCGAATTAGGTAAATTAATAAAACCCATAAATTGATTTTGTGTTTCATTTACCTTCCACAGCCACGTCCCGTAACAATCTATTTCATATTAATTGAAGAAAAAACAAATGGTTACAGTTCCATTTTAAAAAATTCCCCAACACCATCAGGTCCGTATTGACTAACGGCCCCAGTTAAGGAACCACTGCTCTAGAAGAATTTGCAGGTAAGAAAACAAATCGGGAAATTTTCGGCAGGTTTAAGACGAAATCTTTCATTTTTCACATGCTCCTACAAGTGGTTAATCCACAAGAGATTGTCTGTTTTTCCCTACATGAACATTATATGTTTCCGCTGACGCATGATGCGTGAATAATGCTCATCAAAACCCAACAGAAATAACAATGATTATTTTTCTAACTTAGGTAAAGTCCATTCACTTTGGGTAAGCCTTTTGCATTAGTGTGAGTAATACCCTCTGTAACACGTAAATTTTGAAATTGTATTCGTGTTTTAAACTAACTTCATTGGTCGCTCCAGTACCACTCTGACCGGCGAGCGGAGCGGTCGTTTTTTTGTTTAATATTTTTCGCTTAAATTAGGAAAGGAGAAATCGCTTTCAGGTCAAACAAAGGAGAATTAAAACATTTATTATTAAGAATTTGAATTTTTTGCGTCTATGATTTACTCAAAAAAAGAATGTTACGAGATTTTGTAAACGGACTGTTACACTCACACTGCAAAAGGCTTACCCAAAGTGAATGGACTCTACTGTCGTATTTCAAATACTAAAAATATTAATGCTTTAGATATAAATATCTCCTAAGAAGAACCATTAACTACAAAATTACTCTTCTTCTTTTTCTTCCTTGCACTGTCCCAACTCATTGCCTAGGTAGGCTGCCGGGGTCGACTCTTCTCGTTATGCTGTATCTTCTCCCGTTCTGGGTATCGCTTTCATCCAGGCCATTTCTTTGTAGGATTTCGGAGCATTGAGTTATCCAGGAGTTCTTTGGTCTTCCTCTGGATGACTGTCAATGAAGTTACATAGACTTTGCCTG
>JADDOH010004162.1:0-73094 GCA_016648135.1 Agrypnia vestita
AAAATAAAGGGTATAGATGTAAAAGGTATATATACATAATTTAAACATAATGAGGTTAGACATTTATGTAAAAAAAAAGTATATATGCGAAAGGTGTAAAGTAGTGATCTCAGAAATTTTTACTCACCGATAATATAGCAATATTAAATTTGAATAGCCAGCTATATATATATAAAAAAATTTAAGACATTATATAAAAATTTAATATTTTGAAAAGAAATGATCATATAGTGTTTTTTAAATTTTGAGAGAGATAGATTTAAAATGTCGACATATGTAGGTAGTTCATTGCCAAGTTTGTGCATTGATAACAAAATTATATTATTCTTAATATGATGTAATGAATATGGTTGCATGATTGACATCTTCGTCGACAGTCTGGAGAAAGTAAAGTTTACACTTAAAGAGGCAATACTGCTTCGTTACTGACTTCAGCTGTTAATATGTAATGGTGGGTAATATATATTTTTCGTACACATTGCCGCTTTGTACTTTATATTTTTAATTTCTGTACTCATGTTTTGGTGCTATTCCGGTACTTTATAATACGATAATTTGCTACTCGTAATTTATATTGTTTAATGTATGTTCTTTTAATTTTATGATATATTTTTTTCATGTAAAAGCCTATACGCATTGCTGCTCGTTACCTACTCTACATTTTTAATTTTTATACTCATGATTTGGTGCTATTCCTGAAACTTTTAATGTATGTGCCTTTTGAAATTTATTTTATACTCTTTATGTAAAAGCCTAATGGGCGTAAACAAATAAATAAAAAAAATAAATAAATAATTTTATTATCATCTCGAATATTTGATATCCACTCTCCGGAAAATTTTAATATATTTTAAATCATTTTAATATAATTTATCATTTTAATATGGTTTAGGAATAACGGAATTCTGTAATTTCTACGAGTATAAACAACCCCAATCTTACCAAATCCATTTTATGTAGTGAAAGACGCGGGACTTATATTCTCCCTAAAATGTAAAATGAACCCGGTCTAGATGAGGCATCCTTATTTAGTTTCAGGACAACGAGGTTTACGCGTTCCACGAGGAATATGATATAACCCGATCTAAACGAAGGTAATTTTATACAATTTTAGGACAGCGGAACTTACAAATTTCATAAAGTATATCGTGAAGCCAATCTGGGCGGAGACACTACGTATATTTTAAACAGAGTAAGGGTTTAAATTTTACCATCAAGTCTAATACACCGCAAGAACGTCCTAGGCATAGTAAACAAAATAGCGGTCAAAACTGAAGTGTTTCTATGTTCACACGTTTAGCTCAACACGAATATTATAAGTTTCACAGTTATAATACAAGACGCGAATTCCTAAACGAATCATTTTAAAATAGTTCTAATTGGAATCTACATGTTTCATATTTATTAAATGAAGGCGCGAATTCTAAACGAAACACTAACATTGTTTAAAACGGGACCCTATATTTATATATGCTTAAAATGTAACGCGAATTCCTGAACGATAGCATTTTATATAACTAAATGTAACGAAATCTTATATAGTTTATAAATAAGAAGACCCGGCCCCAGGCGTTTTTTATATATTTTCAATATAACGAGGTCCTATAACATCTTTATAAGTATAATACAACCCCGGTCTAACGAAACAATGTACTAGAAGTTTTTATATGTTTGAATACATGATATACGTTTTTTTTTTTTATACACGTTTTTATACGCGAGATTTACGTCTTCGTACAGTACGAAGTACCCCAAATTATACAATCGCGAAGTTTACATCACTCCTAAAGTATGACCAGAACTAATTGAAACATTTTTCCATAGTTTAAGTCCGCGAGGCAAATATCTTTCATAAAATATGAAATAACCGAATCAAATTAAACATATTTTTACCTTATAGGCTTTCCCCAACGCGCGTAATAATCCCGGCCACATTTATATGTTTTAATAGCGCGGGAACTATGTTTTCCTATATAATATAAGATAACCCGGGCCGAACGGAAGCAATTTTATATACTTTATAAAATAGTGAAACTTGTACTTCTGTAAAACCGTAAATAAACCCCGACCCCCACGAGATTATTTTATATAATTTTTTAGAATAATGAACTTATACATCTGTAAAATTGTAAATAAGCCCCGATTCTCACGGAATTACTCTATATAATTTTAAACGAAATGAAAATCTAGATTATTATGGGCTGAACCTGATACCCCGCGAGATCAGCTATATATTTTTCACTAAACGTATTTAATCCCAGAATTTATTCGCTATAATTTTAACGGACTCTTACTATTAAACATAAACAAGAGAAATTATTAAAATAAACTAAATATTCTTTCGATAACTAAAATAAACCCGGTCTAATCGAAACATTTCATATAACGAAATATTATATGCCTTACAAATGTAAAAATTAAAATGTGACCAATTTAAATTAATTAAATTTTAGCAAAAAATAGGTATCTTTATAACGCACAGCTAGTTTCCAGAGATCCGCCAATACTATACTTAGTAAAACGAGAATTTAACTAAATTTGAACTCTACCGTTTCCTGAAATTCTGCGAATATTATTCTGTGAACCTAGTAAGACGACAAAATTAATTAACTTTATAGAACATAGTGATTTCCGAAGTTCCGATATGCCAGATTAATTACCTTTATAAAATAAAATCAAACCCGTACTCTGAGTTAAAACTCTTTTGACAGGACCTCGCGTATTTAGCATAAGATAGGTATTTTTACAAGATTTATTAACAATTTCCCGCGTGTTTAGCATAAAATAGGTATCTTTATAACGCACAGCTAGTTTCCGGAGATCTGCAAATATCAGTTCTATATATGCCGGACTGATCAACTTAATAAAGCGCAGTAATTTCCGAAGTTCTAATATGCCAAATTAATTACCCTTTATAAAATAAAATCAAACCCGTACCCCCCTTTTCTTTTAACGTGAGCAACCAACAATGTCGAAGAGTATATTTACCCGTACGCACTTTCACTTGAAGTTAAACTATAATTTTCACCCACTGAGACACTCTAAGCCGACGGTAATTATCACTCACGGTAATTATCACTCAAAAAAACAACCGACGCAGATTTTGCGCTCTCGTAGACCGTCACCAACTGCCTGATTTCTGCTGTGTCTTGACATTTTAAACCCCCCCTAGCAGCCAAAGGTCCTAAGTCGTGTGTTTCCAGGATTTTCAATATCCTACTTTCCTTGAAACCAAATTCTTTGTTCCTAAGATTCAATTTGGCAAAAAAAAACCATATCTCCACTCGGATATGTCAGTTGATCCCACCTCCTGTTGCCGTCTCTATCTCCATCCCTGTGCCCGTTTGGGACG
Organism: Agrypnia vestita; assembly: GCA_016648135.1. Lineage (NCBI taxonomy): Eukaryota > Metazoa > Arthropoda > Insecta > Trichoptera > Phryganeidae > Agrypnia > Agrypnia vestita. The sequence goes on from JADDOH010004162.1 coordinate 3,353, forward strand.
GACTTGGTGGCTTCAGACGGTTTGAACTCGCTTCACAAGCGCGATAATTAATTTTTAATATTTAATTTCTAAGTTCAGTCCATATTGTCGTTTGATCAACCGTAACCACAATCTATCGGGTACTCCCCTAATCATAGTTGATGTTTCTTCATTATCTACCATTATCCTGTCCCGTTCTCCCGTATTTCCGCTCGTCTTTATCGGAAATTTAACGTTTCTTGGCCGCTATATCATGGGATCAATTTCCATATATTCACCACGTGCACACTGCATACCTAGATATAACAATCATCCAAAGGCACTATACCTAATTTTAAATTAATTTTGGGCGATCTTTTCTCGTGGGTCCCCAATGAATCCTGTCTTTTGGCCGCGACTCTCCGCGCACAGGGACGTATTAGCTCCCTCCGTTGCGGAATTTAAACATAATTTGTAACCATTTATTATTATTTTTATTGGCAGTAAGATTGATCCACAAAATAACTATGTTACATAGACAGTGAATATTCTCGAACAATATAATACTGGAAGAGTACTATTCGCTATAACACAATAAACTATTAATGTAAGTTAAATTAAATTTTTAAATTCAGTGGAAGATTTTTAAGATCGTTTTGCTTTTAATTTTTTTCCCAAAACAAAATAAATAAACAAATAAATAAACACACAGATACACACTCACACAACCCACTATTGGACATGTTTTTATTATTCTTTTATCGATTGTATGTATGTGTTTTCGCGTAATTGGCCCAAAACTCTGTGCATCAATTATTGTCTTTTCTTCAAAGATTGATTAATTATGTGGCTGTAAGAAACCCAATAAATGAAAACAAATAAAACAAATAAGTAAATAAACCTCCAGTGCCGCAGGCAAGGCGTCGGATTAATTCAGTGCTCATTCATTGCCAAGGCACTGGACGCCTCCGCTGATAACTATATACCGCTCACCATGTTCTTAGAGGTGTGTTGAAAGATTGCTAGTATCTGTCGAATCGGTCTCAAGTAGTTGTCTGTATTTGTACGTTTATCATTATTACATGCTCTTGCTATATCCGTTCCACTTCACATTATTGTTCCTCCCGTCTTCGAATTTCTATCACACTATGTTCTCCTATGTTTTTGGTACTTATATGCTTGCTTTTTACTTGCATTTACTCCTATATATATTTGTTTCATTTATCCATCCATCTATAAGATCCCCATACGCTTTATCCTTTTATTTCATGTGTATATGAGCCGCAAATTCATATTATTTTATTTACAATATTCTTATCTAGATTGTTGCGCGGTATGATTGATGATCCCCAAACTATGCAGAGCATTGGTTTGTATGCTCCTGACAATTACACTAGACATCGTCAGCATAGATCGTTTCACATTCCAATATACAGGACCAACCTGCCGATGGTTATGCCTGTTGGAAGAGCCACAGCCATGCTGAACAAAATCGCTCTGGGTATTGATATATTCCATGTGTCTGAGGGGGTTTTCCGAAGCGGGACTCTCCTACACCTTTGACCAGATTTATGTTATTTTTAATTTATTAAATATTTTCATTTTTGATATATACTTCTAATATGTATGCCTTAAACATTTTGTTTGTCATGTACATATTATCATGAAATAAATTGAATTGAATTGAATTGAATTGAATACACTTGTTCCAATTATGTTTTGTGGTTATTACTAGCAAACCCGGCGAAATCTGAGCTAGAATAGCCAATCGTATACACGTTACCCGTCCTGTTGAAACTACGCTAACGTAGGGCAGGTTTGTAGTGATTACATAGTTAATATATTGTATCTATATTCGAGTATATTATTTTCTTGTCGTGCCATTAATATGCTTACACGTTATCGTTATCTCTTTCCTAACCGTATATACCGTCATTGCACAATTACCTATCTGTTGTAAAAGCCTGAAGAGCGTTAGTCTACAGATAAATATAATAGAATTATAGTTAACTTTTCTATCTGCCTACGTTATCCGATTCCCGCGAAACGAAAATAAATCATTATCCGCTCAGTTAAGGTCACCCCTCTGGTATATCGTATACGTTTTAATCCGTGTTATTACAAATTATTTATGGGCGTTTTCCTCTCGCGATCCCCCGATTAGACCTGCCTTCCTTAGTTTTGCTCAATATTCTGCCTCTCTGTTGCACGGGGATCCACTCGAGATGAAGATATACGGCTCTCAAACGATTTCAAAACCCGAGCAAAAAAGTAAATAATTCAGAAACCTCGTGGAACTGTCAATATCATCGTCACCTTAGAGTAGACGTTAATCGGTTTTTTAACGGCCCTAAACGCAATAATCGCGACCCAAATCTACGAAAGCCGTGTTCAGTATTTTTTTTGGGAAGCACATGTGGACCGCTCGGACCGCGCCGATCGTCAACCATTTGTACCAAACGCGGCTTTACCACAAGATTAATATGTTTTATAAGAATTGAATATTAACTGCTCGTAACCTATATCCGATCAATCGCTACTAACTCCCTCCCAATACTAGCGTTTCATCATTCCCAAATTTTTGTAGCTCCAATACTACGGCCAGTTTAGCTCAATTTTTCCCCGCGTAGCATTTAAATCATCTTAGAGTTCAAAATAAAATAATATAATAAAAAAAAAAATCTATAGAAACAGGTGATTCATCACAGCATAACCAAAATCATTACATAAATAAAAAGGGGTTGAGTAACTTATTAGGAACTTATTTGAAAAAAAAACAATTTAAAGGTAGCTAGATGCAAAAAAATAATCATGCATTATATATAAATTGCTATTAACACATTTTCAAATTTCAAAATGTTAAAATTTTTCTGTATAACAGTTATATATGCGTTTTAATTAATACTATAAAAATATTTGTAAAATTTCTTAACCCTTGTTAGTGTCAAATAAATGGTATTTTTCCAAAAAAAATTATTGGCAAATTCATAATATGTATTGCTATTTAAACATCATAAATAGTGGTTTTAATAAATCGTTTTCTTTTTTAGAAAATGAGAGATGTGGTATTTGATTAAATTTATATTAAACTCCAGTATCATAATAACAGTTGATGTTCGGTCTATATCAAAATATGGAGTTGAATTATGATTATTCACCAATATTTACTTTTCATACGAAGGCTCTGTAGGTGTTTTCAGTGAAGATTCCAATAGTCTGTCTCGGTGAAACAATTAGAAATATGTCTCCCACAATATTTGGAAAACCTTTCACTGCGAAGGTTCTAATTAACGAGAGGGTGGTTATTTGAATGGTCGGGCTGGCTGTGTTCGGGGGTTGTTGTCACCGTGCTAATGGTATCTAACGAGACCGTTGTATATTATGATTGATATCCCAATTTAAAGTTCAACAATGGCTATGTCTCTCCGTGCGTTGTATTAATCTGGGATTATATCGCGGCGGGGGTGGATTGGCCACAAAATTATAGCGCCCCAAGAAATTTTAGAGGCAGTCAAATCTCAATAATTTATTTAATTAAACGAAGTTTTCCGAATAATCTAGAATATTCTGTAATCTTTTGGTACATACGAAAATACGCTAGAACTTCTAAAAATTTAAAATCCTCAGTAGAGTGACGCCGCGCAGCACAGCTTTTAGTTCGACAGCCGCGAGAGACTATATAATTAACGAAACAGACAGTGCGAATTATAATCGGCCAATGAAAAAGTACCTTTGCGTGCGGAATATTCTCGATAGTGATCAATGCAATAGAAACGTTACTTATTCATTTAAAATAAAGTAATCTGAGTGCTCCATAGAAGATTTTTGAGAAGATCGTTGTTTTCTGAACATGAATTATTTTTGAAAAATTATTATTTTTAGCAGAACGCAATAAAACTTTCCTCTATATTTTTTAATTACCGACCAGCTAAAGATGATTTTTGCCCACTCGGATGACTCTCGGTGTCCGCCTCTGCTTCTTGTTATTATTGTGTGACAGGCATTTGTATTATTTGGTCTTATCTTAATTATCAAGGTTATTAATCTTTGAAGTGAGATTAACATTTATAACCATCAACTCAATTAAATAACCTTGTTATTTACCACTATATATAGATTTATAGATTATATAAAGTTAATATACCATAAAGTTATAACCGTCAAGGCTTTAGTTAATTTATGTGCGTCAAATGCGTCACCAATATCTTAAAAAAAATTAAGGTACAGCAAACGTCACCAGGTATTTGTTAAATCTAATGCCAAGATAACCAGATATTTGTTAAATCTGCAGAATTTCTGACTCCTAGGTTGAGAATTAGTATTGGTTTAATTCTTCAGGTTTCATCCCTAAATCAGTTTTCGCAATTTTCGTAAAGTAAACAATGGGACAGGAAACAAAAGCACGTGAATAATTGTATCTGGGAAGTACAATGGGCGAATGTCCAAAGAGTTGATTTTGCGAGAGGGGCAAATGAGATATTTTTTTTTGTTTTCCATTTAGATTGATTGTACACATAGCATTTTATTATGATAAGATTTATTAAGTTTATAGCATTTCAAAAAATAATATTGTAATAAGTAATTGAATGTGTTGGCGTTTACTTTGTGGAAATCCATTTTAATAATTGGGAATAAAACGCTGAAACTTTTTTTTCTACTATTTTATTTTTGAGTATAACAAAACATGTTTCGTAAATCTCCGATTCCTTCTTCAGGTGAGTTGAAACGGGTGTGTGGGTGTGGATGTCTGATGTAAGGGTTGTGAATTCAATAAAAGTGTCTAGGTGGTGAGAGAGCGGTAACATTGTGAGAAGGGGTGATGTGAAGTTTTGTATTTGATTATTGGTGATGATGTTATTTGTTGTTCTTAAGTTTTTATGAATTTCAAGTGATTCTAATTTTTTTTAGGCCGTATGTCTATTTATATAGGATGTGTATATTGTTTTGTTGAATTTGTGGTTATTTTCTATAATAAAGTTAACTTATTCCGAAAAGTTATGATTAGTGAGGCACCTTTTATGTTCTTTAAATCTTGTTTCATGAATCGTATCGCAATCCTCACATTCTAGTATATGAACACCACTACGGCATAATTTGTTAAGATTTTTCTACACATTTTTTAAATTGTTTTTCAATTGAATTGTCGGTGTAGAAAGCTGGTTTTATATTACATGGTAGTATTTTGGTAATATCTAACGATTTTTTATCTACATAGAGTATTTTTTGCCAGTTAGTGTGCGTGTCTTTAGTGAATGTATTGTTTTTTATTTATCTTTTAAATAGAGATGTGTACACGGAATACGTTTCACATCAATATTCTTACTATTTTCAAATTATATTTTGAAAGTAGGACTAACTTGCTGGTCTGGAGTGAGATTTGACCCTGAGGCCTTTGGATCACGAGGCAAAAGTCCTAACCACAAGACCAACAAGCTACTTTGTATATATACCTACTAATTTATTTAGGTAGTTTAAAAAAAAAGTTCATTTTTTAATGATAATTATTTATATATTAAGTATCAATAGGTGAATTAAATACAAAATAAGAGTAATTTAAAAAAAATTTAAATTATCCTTATTGCACCAAAAAGCACCTGCCATGTTAATAAATAATATTTATTTTATCTTCACAACTACACGTCTTCCGTTTTTCGAAATGCACAAGCTTGAGTCATGCCGGAAAATATCCGATCTTCTTATGCCACACAATTTTCTCAGTGGAGCTATTAATTTTATTTATTTATTTCACATGAGGGTCAATTTTAAGGGGCCCATAAATAGCAATAATTAAAATAGTTTTTTGCTGAGATGGTAGAGCAACCAATCTATTTTTCTTGATCCTAAAGAGATAATATTGTATATAAACTAATTCAAATTTATATTTTTGCTATCCCACTACACGCTTATTCCAATTGTAATAATTTCATTGTCTGTCCGTCCATTCTAACTTCATGTTACGTTCGTAAATTATTTATTGTATTATTTTTCTTTCCTTTTTTTTAATATAAATAAATACTTATTACTTAGAAACCGGCATGTAGACATACCGTCATTTTTGATGGGTTACAGCTTTTTATTATAAATTGCAAAAAATAGCAGCTTATGCCCACTTCTCCAGGATGTGGAAATGCGTTTTTCTCCGAATTCACATTTTTTTATACCTACTTGGAGTTCATCTCAAAGTTGAAATTTATTGTCTCAGTGAGACGATGACAATAAATTTATTTATAATTTATCTTAATTAATTAATGTATTGTTATACGTTTTTTTAAACATATTTCTTTTTTTATTTCTTTTTTCATTTATTTAATTTATGGTACAAATGCAGTTCTTATATATACATATCAGATTAAACTTTTTTTTTTTAAAAACTTGGTAGTCATGTAGATCTCATCAGTAAAGAGAAGCTCTTGAGTCTGATGAGGGAGCCACAGTTCTTATTCCTTATTATAATATATAGGCACATAGTATTTACAAGTTATTTATTAAATACAGTAAAAAAGGTAAATTGATAATGAAAGTAGAGGAATTATTTTGAAAAAAGCTATAGGTTGAAATGATTAGTGAATTTAAGTTTGATTTTAGGAAAATTTTAATTTTTTTGATTTGCTCTGAGAGGTTACTGATGCATCCTATCTCGGTAGGTAAATTATTATAGTAATTAATGGCTTTATAAATATAGTGATGCTGCATTTGGGTTGTTTTACATTTAGGCATTATAAATTGTTTTCCATTTCTCATACATTTGAAATATTCCTGGTTTTCTGTAAGGTTTTTTTCTTTACATTTGCTTGAAAATATCATCTACGTTTGGTACTGGAAACAATTTAAAGAGATCTTTTGTTGGAAATGTACATTTTTTTTCAGTATTACTTTAATGATAATCCTTTGTAATATTTTTACTGAGTTTATATTTTTCTTATAACAACCTCCCCATCCGATAACACCGTATATGAGTAGAGAGTAAACAATGGCATAATAAATATTTTTAATAATTTTTGTGTTTAAAATATTTCTTAATCTAGCGAATATGTAGATAAATTTACTTATTCTTTTTACTAGTTCAATGATGTGTCTATTCCGCTTGAGGTGTTGATCAATGATCACACCAAGGTATTTTGTTTCGGAGGTGGAGTTGATTAATGTACAATTATTATTGTTATTGTTAGGTAGTTTACAGTTCATATTACATTTTTGCTCGTGGATTATAATTTTGTTGTTATGTATAGGTATTTTTTGTAGAGAAAATAAGATATTTTTTTTGGCGTTGAATGTCAGTAGGTTGCTGTCAAACCATGATTTTAGAGTATTGATATCTTTATTTGCTAATTCGTGAGCTAGTTCCCATGTTGGGCCGTTTGTTATCAGTACAGTATCATCTGCGTAAGATATTAGTTGAACATTAATATTTTGTTGAAAGATGTCATTTACATATAAAATAAATATTAATGGCCCGAGGACCGTGCCTTGGGGGATTCCGAAATGGCTTGTTAGTGACGTGCTTAAGGTAACATTTAATTTTACTATTTGCGGTCTATTTGCTAGGTAGCTTTTAATCCAATTAAGAACTAAGAGATCTATCCCGTTTTTTTTTAATTTTACCACAAGTTTTTCATGAGAAATGCTAACAAATGCTTTCTTTAGGTCAATAAAAATTCCTATGCATTTGTTCGATTTATCCGGATAACTCTGTATAATTGTCGAAATTTTTGCGATAGCTCTGTGAAACCAAATTGATTATTATTTATTATAGAATTTCTTTTTATAAATGAAGTCTTTTCTTTACAATTTTTTAGAAAATTTTTGATATAATAGATATTAGTGAGATGGGCCTATGTAAAGATATTTTTTTTTAATTAAAAATCATCGCAATTATACAAACACAAACTTTATCACCTTAATCAACGCCAGACTTTGACACCGTTGCATTAAAAGCGTCCAAAGCCGTCATTAGCATAAAAAATTTAAGAGTCACTACACTCGAAATGTACTTTAGACAATCCCGCCATGGCTACGCTTTATTTTATGAATATTAACACCCGCGGCGACCCTGACCCGAAGGACGTTGGGTTCACTTAGGAATGAAATGGATTCAAGTGGCCCCTTCTATGAATTTTGTTTTTATGGATTGAATGCGGCGCCGATATCGGCTATGCAAAGATAGATAAATACATGACAAATTTGACTATGAATTGGTGAAAAGTCAAATGAAACGAAGAATGAATGTTGATACTGACAGGATCTACTCCTTTATTGCACTTGAATTAAGCGTCAGTTAAAATGCATGTTGTTAGTTTCCATAACAAAATCCTTCACGACAAAAGATCCCCCAAATTAATAACAGCACAACACAAAATTTCTAAATCATCATTGAATTGTGTGAAAAACATGAATTATCTTACCTCTATGTGAGTTCAAATATAATTTTATATTGTCACGTGTCGTAGACCAGGGAGGAATGAATTAAAACACCGGAATTGAATTAGCGATTTATTAATTTATTATTAATTGATTATTCAATGAACAAGAATTAAAACGCTTTCCTTAAATTACAGTATATCACTCGCAAATGAACACTTTATTATCGCTGGGTAACACATATTTAACATTCACAATAAAACTCCATCCCATTCTCGCTCGTATTCATCGTTCTGATATATTTCGCCCATTAGGTACACAGCTCGATTATTCGCACTGAGTGTCATCTCGCGGCTCGCGTGTATTTCGTACTAAATCGACCTATCAAACATGACAACTCTGGTGCGGCGGCCTAGATCCGCGCTATTTATATCTAAAAACTGGATTACCAAACCTCCTAGATTTTTCTGGTATGTAGGACAAGGTTCTCGTCGCTTCTAAACTTTTCTAGGTGTTAACTATCATAGACAGGTGAAGTTTTTAACTTACATAAATAATTTAATACTTGTCGATAAGTGTGATGTTCTGATACTATGGGAACTCGAGTAACAATATATTATATTTTATTTAAACTCACTTTGAGATGACATTGTTTATGTTTTTCACCTAATTTAATGATCATCATGAATAATCTCTACAATACTAACGCCAAATCCATCGAAAACAATGTTTTTTATAATTAATTAGTTTTGAATGAATTAATGAATTGACATTGGACACGAAATCATTAATGTCGCAAATTCTTATATAAGTATCCAATCGAATCAATTAACCAAAATATTGAATATGACCTTTCGCAAATTCTGCCTTCTTAAAAAATACCTATAGTATAGTAATAAATAATAATAAAAGTAGTAAATAGTACCTATTTGTAGCTGCCCTAGAAAACAAAGCATCCAGGATCTTATGTAAACATGCTAAAGGCATACTGCACTAACCTAAATTTACCTAAACTAATATTACGTATTTTTTGTTAAAATTCGCATTTGAGGCATAAAAACAAAGGCATTTATATCCAAAATAATTAAATGCCCTTAACCGAGGATTACTAATTTATAATGTGCTGAATTCGAAATTTTATAGGAAACGTGTCATAGCCTATAAATTTAGAGCAAACATAATTTTGGAAGGGATAGATAGATACATAAAATCTAGAATTTAGCACATTTCAAATTAGTAATCCTTGGTGACTGCATTCAAAACATTTTTTAAATAAATAATAATAACTTTGTTATACACCACTTGTATTTATTAAAAATCCAACCAGGTTTCGCTACAACCGTAGCTTCTTCAGGGATCTTAACAGTTAAAATCCCTGAAGAAGCTACGGTAGTAGCGAAATCTGGTTGGATTTTTAATAAATATAAGTGGTGTATAACAAAGTTATTATTATTTATTTAATTATAATGTATCACCACCAAGTGTTTGCTTCCTTTGAAAAAATCATTTTTTCTAGATATTGCTACCTTTGCTTTTATACCCTACACGTGCAATATTTTCGTCTATTTATTTGATCCGGTATATTCTTAAGAATTCCTAAAAGAGTATATTCAATGATTCCGTTATTATTTTCAATTCATTCATTTATTTAAAGCTCTCTCATAAAAAATAATTAAATTTTGATGTTGTCATTATATCTTGTGTGGGGCTTTTGTCATCGAACAAAATGTCCGTGATCCTTTTTCCGTGTCAGAAAGTTGTTAGCGTGATATTTCGTGATGGCATTTCTCTGTTAGTTGTACAGTTGGAGATTAATGTTTTTCCGTTATAATTGCATTGTTGGAGTAATGAAATGCTCATTTATTTATTTATTTATTTATTTATGGGAAACTAACAGTACATATAAAGAGATTATACATGATTATTGAGCAGTATAGAGACCATCTTACAAGTTTCCACAGAATTAACCTGTTGTGTTTTAACATAAAGCAACAATAACTTGAGTTATAGAATAAAAAACAAAAAAAGTGAAAATTTTAAGTTATGGACAAACTATGGGAGTCAAAGAATTAGAGGTAAAGGGAGAGTAAGGAATGGATAGGAAAGGACAAATCTACTTAGTAAAAAGGACAAGAGATAAGAATAAAAAGAAGTGCAAAAGATATATGTATAGCATAAAGATATCTGATCAATACGTCTGCATATATATATATATATGCAGACTACTATACTATACTATATATATATATATATATATACAAGGTCTGGGCAAAAGAAAAAATGTTAATTAAAGAAAGATACAAGATAAAAAATTACATATACGAATTCGGTTCAAAAGAAAGAAGATGGATTAAAGAAGAGGCTCATGCTCATGTTGGAGATAGCCATTATTCAAGTATTGATCCTTCTGATAATCCTCAGGTATATCTAGGTGCATCGGTATTCATTATTTCACTATTAGTTTAAACTAACTAACTTAATCTACCGCATTACTCATTCAAATTTTTGTTGCTTAAAAATTTTTCATTACCCTAATGCAAACACAATTATTTTGATTAGTTGATGAAAGCGGGGGTCCATGGAGGAGTGGGGGGGATTAACAAGCAAGATAAAGCTATAGTGAAATTTTTATTAATAAAAAATAAACTTTTATGAAGTAAAATTGCACAAAAATATAAAGGAATCCACTTTGTTAGCTTTATAAGGTATATTTTTTGAGAAGGCTGGGAAATGCACTCTTAAATTAATAATATAATTGATTTTTTATTTATAGTTTTTGTGTTTAGTTTGTAGAACTCCGTGTATATTTTGAATGAAATTTAAAATAAATAAAATTTTAATTAATATTATTATTATCTTCTGTAAGTTAAATGTTATTTTTACTTCCTTTCTTTTAACTCGTGATGTCTGCTTGTCTGCTTATCTGACGAAAAAACTTTGGATCGATTTTTAACCCTTTGTCCGTGATCCAATCGAGCTGAAACTTTCCAAGTAGACTCGTGGCGACGATCAAGAAGATCTATCAAATTTTCGTTGAAAAAAAAAATAATTATGGTATAATTTGGGATTTTTCAAATTTTTAATGGTTTTTTCACACAACTCAATAAGTTGTATGGATATTCCGACGCATATGGTAGACACGAAACCCGAAAATGAGAAAGAGAGTATTGTAAAAACTTGGTTATGGGTTACTTTTTTACTTCCTTTCTTTTAACTCGTAGCGTCTGGTTGCTTGTCTGACGAAAAAACTTTGGATCGATTTTTAACCCTTTTCCCGTGATCCAGTCGAGCTGAAATTTTGCAAGCAGACTTGTGGGGACGATCAAGAAGATCTTTTAAATTTTTGTTAAAAAAAATTAATAGTTATAGTATAATTTTGGATTTTTAGAAATTTTTAATAGTTTTTTCATAAAACTTACTATGTTATATGAAGAGACTGCGACGCATCTGGTAGACACTAAACCTGATTTCAGTTTAATTTTGAATTTTTGGAAATTTTTTATTACTCCCTTCCGTAGCGTCGCCCGACCGAAGCCCAACGCGTATGTTAAGCGTAAGCGCCAAACCAGTTTCCACTAGTAAATGAGAAAGGGAGTATAATAAAAGCTTGGTTTTTGTGGGTTAGTTTTTGAAAACTGTTTCGACTTGCTGGACCATTATCAAATACTGAGTTATATCTCCTCGCACGACTATAATCGAATTATTTATAATATTTAAGCTACTCCTTCCCCTTTGCATAGTTAGATGATTCTCTTTTCTTTTGCACTCTTACACTTAGGCACTCATCGTTAAAGATTCCTCGGTCTTTAAAATTCTACACATGTTCACGCTTAGTTTTTTTCAAATTTCAAAATTCAAATTTCCCCGTCTTCTGTAAGCGATTAACTGATTTGCTTCGAAAGTACCTCTATTGAGTCGTTATTTTATTTAAACTCATGATATTATAACATTTTATATTATTTTAATTAGTGGCTCTGATTTAAGGTTTCTAAAACGTATTAAAAAGTGGAGAGAAGATCATTTTTAATTGACTATTTATAAACATTATATTTGGATCATTTGTGTAAATTTACGAGCGATACATTTTTTACAAACGCTGCCTTAATGGTTAAGATATATGTAAATACTAGCTGTTCATACCCGGCGTTGCACGGGTTAAGGATTAAGTTTAAAATAAATTTGTGAGGGTAAACAAAGGTTCGATTCAAACGGTATAAATTTGCATCGAAAATATATCAGGGGAGGGGAAAGGGTAAAAGAATATGGAGAAAATGTCACCAATGTTACCCGCCGGGTCCTAAAGAATAAGTTTCCAAATTTTGAATCCGATCGGTCAAACGGTACAGATTTTCATCGAAAAAATGTGATGGGGAGGAGAAGGGGTATGAGAATAGGGAAAAGTTTTGCCTGTGTTACCCGCCGAGTCCAAAATAATAAGTTTCCAAATTTTGAGTCCGATCGGTCAAACGATACATATTTTCATCGAAAATATGTCAGGGGGAGGGGAAGGGGTATGAGAATAGGGGAGAAATGTTGCCTATGTTACCCGCCGGGTCCTAAAGCATAAGTATGCAAAATTTGAATCGAATCGGACAAACGGTGTGGATTTGTATAGAGAACAGACAGATAGACAGACAAACATTGAGTTTTATAGGTATAGATAATACTTTCTATAGAGAAGTTGTACAACTCAAAAAATTCTATAAAAAAGTCCGGCGACGACGTATATCTATATATTTAGATTAATACACAAATTGATAACATATGACTAAAAGTTGCTAAAAATCTAGAGGTGCGTATATAAACAATGTTTCCAAAAAGTCATTTTGCACTTATTGAAGTTGTTTTTTTTTTAAACAAGAAAGAGAAAACAGAATTTATTTGATATTTATTTTTTACGCAAATTCGTTACTGGTTACAGCACGTCCGTGTCGTTTATAAACGTTGTATTAAATGACACGGACGTGTTAAAACCGGTAGCGAATTTGTATAAAAATATATAACAAATGTAGATTAAAATAAACTCTTCACACAAAATGTTTAGAAATTACTACGTAATTTATGCCAAAGAAATAGAAAAAAATGAAAAACCCTGCTTAAAACCCCTACTAATTGAATCATCAACATGTGTCAGGACCAATGCTCCCTTCTTCAGCAGATAGTATATATCTTCAGCATAAAATGTCCTACTATACAGAACATTCCCACTCTGGAGAATGGCCGATTGTACGAAAAAGCATTTTCAGTCGAATTTGTATAGAATTTCAATTCAATAACATTAACTGTTGGAAGAATAATTTTCTTCTGTATGAAGGCTTGAAAACAAAATGATTTGTTTTTTATTTTAATCAATAACTTTCCTTCGTCAGTTTCTGCAATGAGCATCTTTATGATTGGTATTCTATTCAAGATGGTGGACAATACATTATTTACATACATTATTGAAACACTAATTTCAAGTGAATAATTTTTTACATTTTAATGAATGCGCGCGCATTTCGTGGTCTCGCATTCCCGCTACAATGCAACTTCCGTTATAATAAAAAATTACCCTTAATATGCCAAAAGAAAATGATTTTAAAAAAATGTTAATTTTTCCCTTAAACACGAATGAACCTCCTTGAGGTTATATATTGTTTCCAAAATAATTATGAGATTAATTTTTAATTATCTTTATAAAATAAAATAACAAATAGAGAGAAAGGGGAGAAGGAAGTAGAGAGATAGAGACAAGAAGCTTGATGAGAAATTCAATAAAGGTTCACAACGATAAAACACCCTCCTTCAGAAGTTATATGGGCCATAAAATTGAATATAGCCTGGAGTGACTTTATACTGCTCATGAAGCCATAAGGAAAACCCGACACAATGGTGTTATTGGTAAACCATTGCTCTGTAATTGAAAGTAGTATCTTTTTTATATAATATTTCGATGTTCTTACGTGTTCTTACATACCTAGGCTCCCTGATAACAAACAACAATAATAATACAGAGGAGATCCAGAAGCGCGTAGTGAGAGCAAATCGTTGTTTTTTCCGCCTACAAAAGCAGATGAAATCCAGACTGCTGTCCAGAATCATCAAGATATTAGTATACAAAACACTTATTAAGCCAGTGCTAACGTATGCAGCTGAAATGTGGGTACTAACTTAGAGGAATGAACGACCACTGGACGTTTTTGAAAAGAAAATTTTGAGGCGTATCTTCGGACCTGTTCTAGAAAATGGACTTTAGCGCAGACTTTACAACAAAGAGCTCTATACTCTGTTTAAGGAGCCAAACGTCACAAAATTTATAAAACTGGGAAGACTTCGGTGGCTGGGTCGTGCAGAGAGAATGTCCGAGCATCAAGCACCAAAGTCCTTGCTGAACTCAAGGCCAATAGAGCGATGGAGCTTAGGAAGGCCAAAATTAAGATGGAGTGACAACGTCCTCAAATACATCTCTGCCTTGGAGCTTCGTAACTGGAGAGAGCTGGCACTAAACCGAGATGAGTGGAGAGGAAGACTCTTAAGGAGGCCAAGACCCACCAAGGGTTGTAGTGCCAAGAATGGTGATGTTCTTATGTGTATCACGTGTTGGGAAATATGAAGATTTCGCGAGCATCAGAGTCAAACAAGGTATCGTCACCATGGCTTTTCAACCTGTACATGGAGAAATGTATGAAAGAACTTATGGACTTGAATGTAGAAGTGGTGGGGTTTACCATATCCTGTCTACAAAATGCAGATGATGTAGTATTAGTGGCTAACGATGAAGCTAATCTGCTTACGATGTAGAGTGAATTTCTGATGAATGTAGGCAAATATAAAATGGCGGTGATTGATAGAGACGAAAGAGTGACCAAGGGTGATGTGATGGTAAGCAATGAATGCTTACGACAAGTGAACGAATTTGTTTAATTGAAGTATGTTTACTAAGACAAGGCTGAGAACGTTATCGATAAAAAAAAATATCGCGGGAAATAAAGTAGATAGATGGTGATCTAAATGCAATTATGGCCAATTAAAATCAGGCGAGACTAGCGGTACATAATGGAGTTCCGATGTCAGCACAAAAGAATGGATTTAAGCCTACAATTTACAAATCGGCCCTACACTTTCGCCACCCAATTTTGGCATTTTTTTATGCTAACGTTGAAGGCAGCAGAAACATTAGGCGTCCAAGGAAGAAAGAGATGAAAAGATTTATGAAAGTGGATGAGGCAAAAAACATAAAAGTGTGGCTTTTGTCAATACATAAAAGTGTGGCTTTCTATTCTCTCTGCCTATCCTGATGAGAAATAGATGGTTATTTAGCGCGTACTAGTGTACGAAACACGTGTGTCTTCTGGATTACGATACTTATTTAGTTGATGATCTCACTGAAGAAACCTAAGCCGAAGTAATAGCATGGTAGTGGGTATAAATATTCACTTTGAATATATTGATAAATTGGTGTATAACAGGCATAAAGTAAATATATAAGTGATCGTCGTCCTGCGATTAGCAACACTACGTGATTTTAGTATAGAATCTACAGTCAAAGCTACTTTGATTGGTTGTACGTTGGTTTTGATAGTGACAATATTACTCTGGATATTGATCTTTTCCATGTCTTTGAGAGGGTCTTCCGAAGCAGGATTCTCCTACACCTTTTATATAAATGAATTTATTTTGTTTGTAATACGTTTGATATTTTGTTGTTTGTATATTTTCTCACTTGTTAATAATATTTACGAATTAAACATATGTTTGTAATGTAAATGAAATATTAAAAATAAATAAATTGAATTGAAAATTGAAAAATCACAGTCGTATTCAAATGGCGTCCTAGGAAATCGCTCACCCTACTACGAGCTAAGAACAATAAAACATTATCTAGATTATTTTTTTTGTTGTTGGTGATCAAAAGCCCAAAGCGTTCCCCAAACTTTAACGATATCTGTTTTACCTAAAATCGATCGAAATTTGACAATAGTCTAAAGTAACACCCTGTTAAGTAATTAATTATTTAACAAACAAATCGTAACTAATGGGATATCATTGTTAGCAATATGATTGTAACTTATTGTCAATAAACGTGTGTTTATCGACAATGAAGTGAATTTAATTACATCACCTGCGTTACATGCTGAAGCTCTGAAACGATCCAAAACTTTGAAGAACTTTTCCTTCTAAAATATAAAATGATATGTATTAAAAAATGTTATTCTTCTGTATTTTGAGTTACAGCATCATAACATCATTTTTGATTGATATATAATCAATTGTGTCTATTTTTAAAGTGTGCTTTTTACATATCTATATAAATAGAAGGTCTTCAAAGTTTTGGATCACTACAAATCCTTATTACGGCCGTTAAAAGTTTTATTTTCATTTTTATTATCACATCATATTTACACTTTCTTTAGTACCTGTTGAGATGGTATTGGCATATAATCGATATGATCGATAATTTTGAAATTATGCGGAGCATTGGTTTGTATGTTCCTGATAATTACCTAAGACAGCTTCTGCATAGATTGTTTCACATTCCAATATACAGGAACAACCTGTCAATGCTTATGCCTGCTGGAAGAGCTACTGCTATGTTTAACAATATTACTTTGGACATTGATCTGTTCCACGTCTCTGAGAGGGTTTTCTGAAGCAGGATTCTCCTACACCTTTGATTTGAATGAGATTATATGCGTTTGATATTTTTTTGTTTGTATATTTTCTCACTTGTTAATAATATTTACAAATTAAATATATGTTTGTATTGTAAATGTCAAATTAAAAATAAATAAATTGAAATTGAAAATTGAAATATGACGGAGACCACCAGACCTCACGGTGAAGCAGGCAATGCCTATGGAGGTTCATCGACAGTCATCTTGAAGAAAACCAAAGTACTCCTGGATGACTCAATGCACCAAAATACTACAGAGATGCGGCTTGGATGGAAACGGTACCCAGAACCGATGAAGATACAGCCTGAGAACGAGAAGAGCCTACCCAAACAGCCTACTTAGATTTGAAGACTTCGTTTAGTACCTGGTTTTCCTTTGATTGCATATAAATTACAAAAGCCCCTATAATTCACTGAAAAATTGTTGACATCGAGATAATTATTTTTAAAATTATTAACAGTTAAATGATTATTTGAAAGCACCATAGAGGATGATCAAAGTGATGTTGCGATCACTTTTAATTTAAAATTTAAAAAAACACTAAAAAATTTAGAGGGAATGAGTTGTATCTCATAACGCCAAAATTTCATGATTCATTTTATTTTTACTTCCTGTTAAATTAAAAAAAACAAGCGAGCCTTAAAAAGACGTAGTAGATGTGCAAAATTTGACATCTCACAATTAAAAATATCAATTAAGCAGTGATAGAAATTAACCTCAAAATTTAAAAAAGCTAATACCTATATTAATTAGTAAATACATGAATTTTTATTAAGAAATGTTTATGGTCAATTATATATATTTATTTATTTTTATAGATGGCGGTAGTGTACCGCCATATATATTGTATGAAAACTTTGAATAAATATTTAAAAACATCTACAAAATCACAAGCGTTGGCTGTTGTGGAAGTGTGCGTCTTCGCTGTGATGGCGCTTACTGGACGCTGATTTGTTTATTTATAAACGATGATTGTTTCTCCATCGCGCGCATTCCGCGCGCGCTCATTGGTCAAATGAAATCGCGCATGTCTTATTTCCTGTTACGACAATTTTTACGAAATCCACTGGCACAGATTGCAGGAAAGCGAGAGGAAAGATGTTACACATCAATAAATAACGATGAATATGATGTCTAGATTTATACTTCGACAATTAAACTGATATTTCAAAACTTCGTAGCTGATGATTGAGGTTTCCACTTTACGGTTAAGATTTAATGTGACGTGTAACCTTTGCCCGTATATTCTAGAAAATTCTAAGTGGCGTATCTGAAAATACCATGACAATTTATGGCAGCCATAACTTACAAGCCCATTGGAGGTGTTTTTTGCACGTTGTTGGCCGAAAATTGGCCACAACTTAAATAGAACGCTTCATCACAACGTATGTACATTCAGCAAAAAGTTTGTTTCGCCGTTTTGTTAATATCGCATCTCGCTGGCGGATGATGGATGGCAGGACTGTACACCAGTAAATTAACTG
Organism: Agrypnia vestita; assembly: GCA_016648135.1. Classification (NCBI taxonomy): domain Eukaryota; kingdom Metazoa; phylum Arthropoda; class Insecta; order Trichoptera; family Phryganeidae; genus Agrypnia; species Agrypnia vestita. The sequence goes on from JADDOH010004162.1 coordinate 21,807, forward strand.
AAACACATTTTGATAAAATACCGGACCATAGGTATATGTGTTTTAACACACTGTGTAGGGCTATGTACTACAGGCTCAACACAAAACATTGCGAAGAAAAAATCTGTAAATTTCTGAATAAATTATATTTTATCTATATAAAGAGGTTAAGTTTCTGAGTTTGGATGTAGGAGGTAATCTCCGAAACTACTCATTCGATTTCAAAAATTCTTTCGTCAATATTTAGACTTTATGACTTTCAGGGTGGAAAGTCATAAAGTTAGAATAAAAAGGCTTTTCGTGGTGATCTATTTTATAACTAACTTCGACGAAAAAATGGTCGAGCGATGCGTGTTTTATGAACGCTGCCATAGCGGTAAGAGATATTTAAATACTTTCTATTGAGAAGTTGTAGAACTCAAAAAGTTATATCAAATAATTCTCAACAATTTTTAGTTTATACTGTTACAGTTTATCCGTTTATCCTGATAAAGGGACGATTGGCCCCGAAATATGTTCGACAAATTAGTTGTGAAAACAAATTATATTCTTTTTTTTTTAAAATAGAGATGCGAACACGAAATACGTGTCACATCAATATTCTTACTATTTTCAAACTAAGCTAAACGCTTGAACCATGAAAATAGGACTAACTTGCTGGTCTGGGGTGAGATTCGAACCCGCGACCTTCGGTTCACGAGGCGAGAGTCCTAACCACAAGACCAACAAGCTACTTTTTTTTTAATTATATTTTTATTACATTAATAATGTCCCCAAAAAATCATTTTTCTTCTATTGAAGAAATTATATTTCGTCAATGTTATTGAATTAGGAGTCATAATGATTTTAACACTTAATTTATTAAATGCAAGAATTAAATTTTAATAAATATTTTTATTAAGTTCTGTGGATTAACTATTAATTGTTAACCCGCAGAACTATAATAGTTCACCCGTAGAACTTAATAATTAATACGACAGTTTTGTATTTGGCTAATGAAGGAAACATCAAGAAACTACAAGTGATGCAAAATACAACAGAATTGAAGAATTAAAAGAAAAGCACTCAATTGGATGGAAATTTAAAAAATACTTATTTATAACGTTCTCATATTTGTATATAAAATTTTCAATAACAAAATGCCAAAGTATTTTTTGAACAAAATTATTGTAAATAGTGATGTATTATATTAAACAACTTAAAATTGGAATCGCAAATCTGTCAACAACCAGACATAATTGAACAGATTGTGACAATACTGACCATTAAGTGAAATGTAGTTAATGATTGGTCTAATTAACAATATGGCCACCATTTCAATGACGCTCATTGGTCAGAGTAATTAAGTCGATTATGAAACACAGTGAAGGTTGTAGGTAGGTTTTGAAACTCAAGTTGATTTTTTGCTGGCAATAACTTTAGATTGATATATGTTGTGATAGTAAACTAATGTTATAAATGTAGGATTGAGCTTAGAGAATATTTGGCATTCAAATCTAAAAAAGAAAAATGGTCATTTGGTAGGTTTTGATAACGACTCACCTGTGCACTTTAACTGGCTTCTGGAATTTATCTCCTATGTATAGAAAGAAATAAACATCAACTATATAACCGATCGGTCTGTCCTTCCACAACCTGCAAACCTTTCTTAAAAATATATGTGTTGTTGGCTAGTACAGAAGAAGAAAGAAGAGGAAGAAATGCAACAAATACTAGTATCGCAAAACAGAGCTATGAAAACAATATTCATAAAAATGGTATCTTATGATTGAATAAACTCAATATGATGACTTTCAAACAGATAATATATTACAATACTTTAAATTCATGCAATTATGAATATCATATTCGACGAAGGGATACAATAAAACTACCATTCAGGATGAAACTTTGCAAAATATATTGTTTAAATAAATTTACGAATTTTTCACAAACCGCACGTACCTACATTTATATAAAATTTGAATAATTTTTTAAATTTATGAATATATGTAAAACAACTAGGATGTATTTTTAAATTTTTTTTATCTCCATTTTCATCGTCCTTGAGACCAGACGGTTTTCTATACAATTGGTCCTTTGTAAAAAGGACATGCGTATTTTATTTGCGACCACCCTGTGAGTTCCAATTTGATGTTGTTACGTCCGGGGGGTACATCCTGCCGCCCTTATTTGCAGTATGGAAGTATTCAAGCTTTATGGTCTCTTTATTTACTACCCGCCATGAATCATATTCCAGTATCATAAATAGCATTTCCTAGAAGCCTCTTATTGCTACTCGTGTATGCTAGGAAAATTCGTAAATGAAATCAGACTGAAACCTAACGGTTTTTCTCACTGTGTCAAAAATGTGGCAGAATAAGAAATTATGTAAAGCCGAAATGTGTGATATTGAATAATAAGATGTAGAAAGAAAAATTATTTTTTATACTTTTTAATTTTTTACCAAACATATCATCAACAGGTGATTATGATTATTCACCCTAATAGATGGTCCTAGAATGACACTAGAGTATAAAGTATAAATATTTTGTGGGCTTTTTGAACATGATATAATACGTAACACTACAATAATTTGTGAAATAAATAAATTGTAAATAATTTCATAACAAAATAAAGACTGACGCAAATGAATAAATAATATATATGCGTTTAATAATGGTTAGGATAAAAATTAATTAATATTATGTTAAATAAAAAGTACAAGAATTATTTTTTTAAATGTTTTGTTTACCTTTCAATATTTGATTCTGATAAACATTGGAGGAAAATTATATTTATAAATAATGAAATTCCTAATTCAGTAGTTTAAAAAATCTCAAATATTATTCAAACAACTTTTTATACAAATAATAAATAAACGTCTTGTGGTTAGGTCTCTCGTCTCGTGATCCAAAGGCCACGGGTTCGAATCTCACTCCAGACCAGCAAGTTAGTTTTATTTTTATAGCACAAGTGAATAGCTTAATTTGAAAATGGTAAGAATATTGATTGATGTGACACGTACTCCGTGTCCGGATCTCTATTTAAAAAAAAATCGCTTTGATATAAATCAAGTAAAATGATTAAAACCTTGCAAAAACATCCTGACTTAAATTTCTGTAAAGCCATTTCACGGATATGTAGATCGAATGTCATACGCGAAAAATGAGTTGGATATATTTTCCAACAAAACATTTTTTAGGCAATAAAACCTTTGCAGGCAATTTTTTCGCAAAACTATATACGTTAACACTAGAGCAGGCACTAGCGCTTTTCAGTAAACCGGGAACCGGGAAAGTTTCCGACACCGAATTACTAATAAATTAATTTCTAATTATCGTTATTAAACTAATCGTATTTTTACTTTGGCTAAGCAATTACACGATGATATTTGCAGCGGAAAGTATTAGATAACCACAGTTTCATGTTTTGTTTATTTCTCAAGCCACTAAAAATATAAGGGACTTTTCAGTACAGACTATACAAATATGAATGATATGCTTCGAGAAAAAGCAATGTATGGAAATATTTCCAATTTGCATATCTTGCAACAATTCAAACAACTAGTTCACAATCACAGAGAGCTTTCTATTTGGTGGGAGTGATTTGATTTGCAATTAAAAGGACTCATTTTAATTCCTCTTCTGAAAGAATTATTTAAATAACTTGTGAACGATAAAAAACTTTTCTGATTAAAATGTTTTTTAAATTGTTATTTTATACATAAATTCCACAACTTTTTCTCCATAATAACCGATTTGTTAACCGGTTACGACAAACCTCACCAATTTTGCGTATTCTGTTTATAGATCAAGGTCCCAGGGCCCCCATAAATTACTTATTTTCTCAAGCACCATATGTGTGCGATAAAGTAATGTTAGTATGTATTTTGGGGTGTAAGCATACCTGCTAGCTTGGATCGGCGACCAATACAGTACAATCTACAGGTAGCAGGTGCTAAAGGTACGTAAAAATATTTGCTCAATTTTCTAGCATACCTGCAGGCTTGGATCGGCGATCAATACAGGTACGATCTACAGGTAGCAGGTGCTAAAGGTACGTAAAAATATTTGCTCACTTTTCTAGCATACCTGCTAGCTTGGATCGACGATCAATACAGGTACGATCTACAGGTAGCAGGTGCTAAAGGTACGTAAAAATATTTGCTCACTTTTCTAGCATACCTGCTAGCTTGGATCGACGATCAATACAGGTAGCGATCGTAAAAATATTTTCTCACTTTTCTAGCATACCTGCTAGCTTGGATCGACGATCAATACAGGTACAATCTACAGGTAGTAGGTGCTAAAGGTACGTAAAAATATTTGCTCACTTTTCTAGCATACCTGCTAGCTTGGATCGACGATCAATACAGGTACGATCTACAGGTAGCAGGTGCTAAAGGTACGTAAAAATATTTGCTCACTTTTCTAGCATACCTGCTAGCTTGGATCGACGATCAATACAGGTACAATCTACAGGTAGCAGGTGCTAAAGGTACGTAAAAATATTTGCTCACTTTTCTAGCATACCTGCTAGCTTGGATCGACGATCAATACAGGTACGATCTACAGGTAGCAGGTGCAAAAGGTACGTAAAAATATTGCTCACTTTTCTAGCATACCTGCTAGCTTGGATCGACGATCAATACAGGTACAATCTACAGGTAGCAGGTGCTAAAGGTACGTAAAAATATTTTCTCACTTTTCTAGCATACCTGCTAGCTTGGATCGACGATCAATACAGGTACAATCTACAGGTAGTAGGTGCTAAAGGTACGTAAAAATATTTGCTCACTTTTCTAGCATACCTGCTAGCTTGGATCGACGATCAATACAGGTACGATCTACAGGTAGCAGGTGCTAAAGGTACGTAAAAATATTTGCTCACTTTTCTAGCATACCTGCTAGCTTGGATCGACGATCAATACAGGTACGATCTACAGGTAGCAGGTGCTAAAGGTACGTAAAAATATTTGCTCACTTTTCTAGCATACCTGCTAGCTTGGATCGACGATCAATACAGGTACGATCTACAGGTAGTAGGTGCTAAAGGTACGTAAAAATATTTGCTCACTTTTCTAGCATACCTGCTAGCTTGGATCGACGATCAATACAGGTACGATCTACAGGTAGCAGGTGCTAAAGGTACGTAAAAATATTTGCTCACTTTTCTTAAAGCTTGATTTTTATGTATGTTGTTGAGAAGATTGTTAAAAATTGATAATCAGTACTGCCGAACACTTTTCGTTGGCGGTAACCTTCGCCAGATGCTTTAAAGCTTCCAAAAAAAAATGTAATCTCACTTATAGTCTCAGTCTTGATTTTTATATACGATACTCAGAGAACTATTTCAATACCTTCTGTAAGTAGCCAGACCAATCGTAGGGGTCAAACATCCCTAAGACACAATTAAAGTGTCGCTATGAGTGTGGGCGCGTGGTCATTATTCGTATGCTCGAGCATGAGCGAGATATCACTCAGCGCAGGTATGCATACACTCAAAGTACATACTAACACTACTATATCTCACACATTTAGTGCTTGAGAAAATAAGTAACGTCTAGGGCCCCGCGGGTCTTGGAATACTATACAGGGTTATTTGTAAAACATTAATAATCTCGCAGGACTGTACTCCTGCTTTGATTACGAGTCAAAAATGTTCAAGCTATCATGACCTAATATCAATAGTTATGGAGATATGCGACATCAAAGTTTGCATTTTTATTTCAACATTTCTGACTTATTTTTCGTAAAACGTTGGACTATCATTACAGTAACTAATATCAATTACGCAAAATTCATTTGTTTCAATACAAGTTAAATAAAATGATTAAAACCCTGAAAACATTCCAATTGGAATGTTTTCCAATTGGAATTCGAAGGTTTTTATTTTTTATTTGACTTGTATTAAAGGGAATGAATTTTTCACACTCGATATAAGTTACTGTAATGATAGTCCAACGTTTTACAAAAAATAAGTCATAAATATTGAAAAAAAAAATGCAAACTTTGATGTCGCATATCTCCTTAACTATTGATATTAGGTCATAATTGCTTGAACATTTTCGACTCATAATCAAGGCAGGAGTATAGTCCTGCGAGGTTATTAATGTTTTAATAACCCTGTATATGTAACACATGCAAAATGTAAATTTATAAATCCCATCTGTATTCCATATTTCCTTAATATTTTACATATTTTAATGGATCAGTTATTGTAATAATTTGGTTATTCGTAACATTTTATTTTTTATTATAATTTATATCAACATAACTTTTGTACCCGCTATAAAGTTGTAAGAGTAGTCTACGATGTTTGTTAAATCGGTATTCACCCATATGTTGAACATTTGTTAGCAGTTTAAAGACAACAGTTTTATAGTCACATGTCACAATTTTAATGCAGACACATAGAATACATTTATTCTGTCGGAACCACACAATAAGGTTTGAAAATGGAATGAACGAGAATTGAAATAATTATTTTCGGGATGTTTTGGATCAATGAATGCGTCGTCAACCAGAAATGATGAAGTTTTCAAAAATGTAGACTTTAAATAAGTATGAGTAGCTTGTTGGTCTTGTGGTTAGGACACTCGCCTCGTGATCCAAAGGTTGCGTTAGTTAGTCCTATTTTCATAGCACAAGCGTTTAGCTTAGTTTGAAAATAATAAGAATATTGATGTGACACGTATTCCGTGTTCGCATCTCTATTTAAAAAAAAAATATATATTCTCTGACTTTATAACTAGGTACCTTTCATTAAATATAAAAGCCTTCGATAAAAATAAACCAACGTTTATTTTAAAATACATTAAAAAAAGACTTTTACACTAATAAATATATACCTATATTTATAGAAAATATCAATAGGTTATTATTGACCCTAATGGCTCTAGTAGGAGTAGCTGTTATTCGTCAAAAATGATGAAAAAAATTCGCGTCTCTATATATTTTTATTTTAAGTATGTATTTATAGTATCTTTGTGGCGGTCCAGGTAGACGCGACCGTAGCAACATTCGTAAAGCGGCCGGTTCGGATTTGCTGGCCCAGGGTTCAAGCTCCATCTCCGGCCGTTTATGTTTTTTTAGCCATGAATTCGAACGAAATTACGTATGTTACATGAAGTTACGGACGGACAGACAGACAGGCGGACGAACGAAAAGACGGATAGGCAACTAAATTATTATGTTTGATTATTAAGGGAATTTATTCACTAATATATTTGTAAAAAAAATATTTTCCTATAAATATAAACTAATTTTTACTTCCTTTCTTTTAACTCGTATCGTCTGCTTGTCTGCTTGTCTGACAAAAAAATTTGGATCCATTTTTAACCCTTTTCCCGTCATCCAATCGAGCTGAAACTTTGCAAGCAGACTCGTGGCGACGATCAAGAAGATTCAAATTTTCGTTAAAAAAAATTAATAAATTATTGGATTTTTCAAATTTTGAATGGTTTTTTCATACAAATTATAAAATTGTGTGAACATATTTTAACGCGTCTGGTAGACGTGAAACCTGATTATAGTATAATTTTGGATTTTTTGAAATTTTTTATTACTCCCTTTCGTAGCATCGCCCGATCGAAGCTCAACGCGTAGGTTAAGAGCCAAACCAGTTTCCATTAGTAAATGAGACAGGGAGTATAATAAAAACTTTATTTTTATGGGCTACTTTTTTATACAGTTGATCAATAGGTTATTATTGAACCTGATGGTTTTAGTATAATAATATTTTAAGGGTCATAAAAAATATTTAAGATAATTAAGGAAATAATTTATAACCGAATATGATTATTTATGTTAAGGAAATCGGAAAACGTCGTGAAAAAATAAAAATTAAATAATTGAGGACAGTTGAGAAGAAATTGTTTTCTGAAAATGGCTCACTAAGGATTAAAACTTTTTAAAAAAAAAAATAGGAATGCGAACAACTGAATACATCTCGCATCAATATTTTTACTATTCTCAAACTAAGCCAAGAGCCTGTGCTATGAAAATAGGACTAACTAGCTGGTGTCCTGCAATGGGGCTCGAACCACCGACGATCCCGAAATATGTAAATTTTTCAATAAAAAATGGTTTTATACAAAGTGTTTTTTTATTCATAATGTAAATTCGATGCATATTTTTTTCTTAAATCAGTTCCCAATCTCACATACATAATCCAAAATACTAAACACCAACCAGAAAGATAAAAATAGTAATTTATCTTTTCACCAGGTAACCTATGTATAACACTATCTAGTTTTCATATGCATATAATAGTAGTTAAATAGAGGTATCTGCAGATTTTCTTCTCGTTTATCGGATTAAGCCTTGCCACAGCGCAGCCTCCGAACCACCCTCTCTCCAATCATCCGTCCTTTGCCATTTTCCGAGCTTTAGTTTCATAACGACTCTCTTTGATGGGGGATGCAACCCCTAAAATAGAAATGGTGGAGTTTAAAACATGCTAGAAATGCAAATAGATAAACATTCAGAAGAAACCTTACTCGTGGAAGAACATTTTTAAAAAGTTATGTCACAATTTAACACAATTTCTGTTGGAGGATAAAAATATGACGATATTGTCACTGACATGAAATGAGACAAATGAAAATAATAATCTAATAAATATTTTAATAGATTCACAATGTTACTGGATACGAAATAAATTTAAGCACTATTATTTAGTTCACATTATTTGGCAATAATTCACTCGCCTATGAATTGCTTTATTATCGCCTGCTAGAATATTCCGTTTAATTCGCGGACGTAAGTGGTAGCACTTATTTTCATGCCAGTTAGGTACTTCATTTAATTTTTTGTCACTGGTATCACACAAGTGTTGAAAATACTGTATTCGCTAATGATTATGTCGCTCGCTAATATCATGCTGGTAAACTTCAAAATAAATATGATGCGCCGCGGCACTAGCACCGCCTTTTATATGAAACACGTTGGTTTTTCGAACCCCCGAGATAATTTTATACATTTAAAGTGTTTGTCGCTCGTATTGTTTGCGGCGACAAATATTCGCCAATAAAGTTAGAAAGAAGTATACGATGGCGTCATATTGTCACCAACAAAGTTAGAAAAAATAAACTATAGCATCATATTATCACCAACTTAGTTAGAAAGAAATGTACTATGGATTATTATTGTCACCAACGGAATGCAAAAGTCAATCGAAAGGTCAAAGATGTAAAAAAAAGCCATGCGACTCGTTACTGACCTTTCATTCGTTGCTTCGCTCACATGATATAGACCTTGGCCTACGATCACCATACAACTTTGTAAGTTTTTGACCCTCCTAGAGTAAGGGATGAAAATGATAATGATGACCTCAGAGTTAGCTGATATTTTGCAAACGGAAGGATGTCAACGTATGAGAATTTTAATGAAGGGAAGATTTACCGCCGAGACAAAAGAGTGTGGTACTTTTACCTTTATTTCAACCCCATAGGCGAGCATCGCAATCCCTAAAAAACGAACATAGCAGTGTACATAAAAACACGGCATTTATGATGCTTAAAGGTCAATATTTTGAACAATGTGTTGACATTTGAAAAATTCAAAAGGATAATCTTCAACTTTTTTCAGTTGTTCAAATTTTTTAAATCTATGGAACTTGAGTTTGTCTTGTCTATATATTGTGTTGAGAAATAAATTATTAACAACATAAATATGCCAGAGAAAAAAAATACAATTCATATTCCACTGTTTCTCGGATACATTTATTGGTAAATTTTATTCAATAAATGTTTGAAAAATAATAATAAATTTCATTTCATTTTTGACATCAGGGTACTCAACTTCACTGGGATACTTTATTTTAAAAAAATCAGAGTGCAAGAAAAAGCCATATACTTCATTTCAGCTGGTTCTTCCTTGGGGTAGTATTCGCGAATTCATATTTTTTGGCATTAACGTCACGAGCCTCATCCTCATTCTTCATCCTGTCCACCTTCCTCAGTTCAAAACCAACAGCTCGACTAGTGGAACATTATTGTCGCCCGACTTATCACTGAATATCGACCGCTACCTTTAAAGCATCGTATAACACGTTAGCTCCGAGCATCCCGTGTACGATCGGCTGTGTGGAAAATGGTATATTCACCTAGTCGCCGAGTTTAGCCATTATTAATTTTCTTAATTTAAAAAAAAATGACTATACCCTCACCTTTAACTGTATACAGTCCATAATATCGTTCCCGTTTACCCTCTATCTTCCTTAATTTTATTCCCGTCGCATCTTAATCCTCTCTCCAATTGATTTTGTTAAAATTATATAATTAAAATAAATTTTCTAGAATATTATCTGAACATTGTTTGTATGAGGTGTAAAAGCAGAGGCAGCGATATTCAAAAAAGTATTACTAATGTAAAATTTACTGAATCCTTGTTAATATATCATGTTTCGTATAAATTTATAAGCTTTATGTTTCCTATAAAATCTCGAATTCAGTACAGTATAAATTAATGAACCCCAATGACTGCATTGAAATTTTTTTGGATATAACTGCCTTTTTTTTATACTCCGCATATGTAAAATCACTTTGTCGGTTTCCTGTTCTGTTGGCTTATTAATTAAGGGTTGTTTGCGTGCTACGGGACTCGTTTACTCTTACCACATGTCCAGTGCATTTCACCTTCCTTTTTTCCTTTTTTAGGATAGGATAGGACATTTTTAGGATACCTTTTTTAGGATTAAGGATAGGATAGGATTTTTAGAATAGGAGCAGTTAAGATTCTGTAATCTCCTTCATTCTCTTTATATTCTAACACTTTCAACCTGTTTGCTTGCACTAGAGTAAGAGACAAAACTTTACACTCATGTTGAACGATTGGTCGTATCAGTGTTATATCAGTTTGGTATTCAAATTTTGTGACATCAGCCTCGATGATGGTAATTTCCGTAAAACAAGGTAACAAGCGTTTCCTGATTTTATCCTGCTGCTATTAATTTATTTTTGGGTTGCATAATTACCTTTCATATTTTTTCTCAAATATTTAAACTGTTCAAAACGGCGATTTCATTTCATGAGCGGCGGTAATGATAGTTTCGTCTGTTTTTTGCACTTTTTCATTTACAACTGCCACTTCTTTTACTATTTATGAAACATGCTAGCTGCAACCCGACAAAAATTGCTGAATATTGGTTTGCGTCTTTTTCTTTTTATAGTAAATTTTTGATGCTCCACGAAGAGACGGCCGCAGCAACATACGTTGGGCGACCGATTCGGGTTTGGTGGCTCGGGGTTCAAGCCCCATCTTCAGTCATTTGATTTAGTTTTTTTCCGTGAATTCGAACGATATTACGGATATTACACGAAATTACGGGGACAGACAAATAGATGGGCGGACGGACGGACAGACACGTAATTTTTATGTTTGATTGACGGTCCCTTGGTAAACGTAGGAAAAAAATTCGGGTGTGTGCTCATGTACGCGCGGTAGAAGTTTTACTTAAAAATTTAAATAATGATAAAATTTTATATGAAAAGAATTTAAACTCATACCCACATAAATTTAATATTTAAAATAATTGGGGGAAACAAAATGTTTCTTAAATGAATGGTTCGCATCTTAGATAAGCCCTGTAATTTACTTTTTTAACCATGAATTTTTATTCGAAATTATTATATTTAGATGTAACTGTAACACGTATTTCGTGGTCTCGCATTTTCGCTACATGCTGTTTCCCGCTGCACGCATTCCCGCTACAATGCTTACGCTGCGCGTGCCCAACTTCCATTACGATAAAAAATTGACCCTCGATGCACCAAAAAAGATAACTTAAAAAACCAAATTTACAGGAAAGCTGTTTGAAGTTCAACTTTACATACAAAAATAGCGTTTTTGTCCACTTTAACGTCAGTTTTTTGCTCTGTAAAAAGTAGATTTCTTTTTTATATTCTGTATTTTGGAGATGATTATTTTCTATGTATTGTTACAATAAAGTCAAAAATGCATTTTTATTAGACCGTCGATACATCATCCGGATATTTTTAATCTTCCGTTGATTTAAACAGAAAAATTAAATGAAAGCACGTTCTTAAATTACTGTTCCTTTTTCTAAGTAATTGGATTAATTTGTTTTAAAAAATCCCCTTTATATACCAGTTGAGCTCTTGGGTACCAGCAAAGATGGTCCAGGGATACCTGCGTCCGACGAATCAAAGCCTACAAAATTCGGAGCTGATCCAGCAAAAAAAAATTTAGGAGATTCTTTGACAGATTAGTCTTTTGGGTAAAATCAATACCGAGAGGGGACTTTTTACTTACTGAGTAAGAGATTACAGATATAAATTCAATATTACATTTTTACGTTATATTCTGTATAGTTCCTTTAAAAGAAAAATGCTATAACTCACTTACGATTGAACCTTATGTAAAACAGATTTTTCGAAGAATGATTTTTTTTTCCTTTAACTATTTATTTATTAAAACAATGTTCTTGAAACATGTGAATTGTATATCTAGTAAAGTGTTGTTAACAAAGTTATTTGATATTAATTAATTATTAAAAAAATATTTTTAATTTATAGTTAATTTTATGTGGAAAACATAAATTACGACCACCTTCAGAATCAACTAAACTTACATTATTAGACAGACGAAAAACAAACGATCTAATATTAATATTTAAAGCCATAAATTCATATTTTGATTGCTCCAAACTGTTGTACTTAATAAATCTGCGTGTACCTAATCGAAATACGCAGCACCTTTCACTCTTTCACTGTCACCACTCGACTACTAACCACCACGCATATCCCACTATTCCATGGATACATCGACTGGCAAATGATTTAATTTCAGATATCGATATATTTAATATGAATTTAATGTTTTAAAAAGCGCTTGAAGGAGCTTTTATCATCAACTTAGTTTATCTGTTTCTACATAAATAAATAAGGTTCTTCTATTTTTGTTGTCTTTTTCCATTTCTTCATCGGCTTTCTACCTCTATATTTTTCGTATGCACACTGTTACTGTATTGCTTTATTTTCTCTATCCTTTTCTTCAAATGTGTTTCTTGTTTTTAATTTTTTTGGTTTTGGTTTTAAATTGTTATTATACAATTGTTCTATTTTTTTTATTTCTTCATTTTCACTTATATTTTAATAATTTTCTTGTAAACAATATATCAAAGAAATTTAATATACACCCTTTTTGCTGTATCATAGATCGCTACATTTTGTTTATAAACTTCATTTTGTACAAACAACTGTGTAAAAGATTATTATGCGGTATATATCTGCAAATAAATAAATTAATTAATTAGAAAGTGAAAAATGAATGTGACGTCAAAGCGAAAATGAAATGTAACATGAATGAATTTTGGCAACCCTGTAGATGTGGGGAACAAAATTTTTTCGTCATTTTCTATTACAACTAAGTGAAACAGTGCAACAATTCTGAACCATATTTCCCCCGAGAGGTGGAGTGTGCCAGATATGTCACAAAGCTGGTATAACTGTTACGAATAGAGCTCCTTAAAACAGTGTGAGTACTACTAGTTTTGAAGTTAATTTTGAGAATATAGTAACTGATGATAGAACACGGAGAAATTTACGAACAATTGGAATCCCTTGTAATATATCATTATGGAACAAAACTATCGAACTCTCTTGTAAATTCGACTGCATTCTGGAACACGCTACTACACTTTGAAAGCGATGGAAACAAACTACAAACATTTGGAATGATCGGAAAGCCAACATGTTTCCTATAAAAGTGAAGCCGTGTGGCGGTGACAGAATTAGGTTTATTTTGACGTTTTAATCGCTGATCGGTGTTTCCAACGCGTGTGTCACTACTGGACTAGGTATAGTCAGTCCGCCTTATACCTCCGCGGGTACAGGTCATTCTCCTGATGACGTTGAATACGACTTCAATGCGTCGAGAATCATTTCTCGGAAAAGCATACGGTCCGTAAAAAATATCCATAACCATAAACAGTTAAATATTCTTTCTATTTTAAAACTAAGTTAGAACCTTTTCAACTGGATAATGATAGCTTGTTATTGATGTATGTATTTCGAATATCCGGACCATATGCTTTCGCGGCAGAAGCTAGGAGTGTCGTGTTCTTATTTTCTGACCCAGTTTGTTGACGCGAATTTGCCACCACCCAACAATATTAAATGAGAAATAAATAAATAAAAACTTTTTAGTATGAAACGAGAGACAACACCGCGAGACGCTCGGCTCAATTGGATACAGTCGTGTGTCGGTCCCGCCAGACTTTTCCCATCGCACCCCGCCCTTTCCATGTCACCCTGGGGGTGGTTCGATCGCCGGCGCGGTATTTTCGACGCTTGCATGCTGTCCAGGCCGCGTGAACAACAACTCTAAAACAACGTCACCAGCATGATTTTTAATGAAAAGTGAAAGCTAACACTGCTTCACGGAATTTTGTCCCATTTTTCAGGCTTCCCATCTCAGGCTTGTACATCCTGTAAAGGAATGCAAGGGAAAATATGGGATAGAGGAATATGGCTGCAGTGTGTGTACAATATTAAGGTATTGAGAAAACAGATATTTTAAACGAACCATACGATAGAAATTCGATTCTCATTATTTCGATGGAGTCGTATCACAGTGTCATCATCGACAGGCGAAATTTCACTGACAACATTCAAATACAGAAAAAATTTACATAGATGATTTGAAATTAGAAATAATTTATTAACTAAGTATTGACATAAGGAGCTGAGATTACTGGTGTAAAGATGGTAGTAACGAGAATATTGAGAGGAGATGAGTTGGTGAAAGTAATGTCAATGTTAATGTAAGAAAAAAAGAAAACACTAAAAAGTCAATTAACGTTTTAATAAATACACAAAACTTGACATAAATTTAATCGTTCCATAATCTTCGCTGTACTTTTTATCACTCTTACTGATGCACGTTATTTGAATCGCTCAGGTTCGCATGAGAAAAATTCTCGCAAGTCGGTAGGTACTTTCTTTATTTACCATCGCTGGAACACACACGCACACTGGCCGCGCTGTAAGTTGTCGCTTTGTTTGCGGACTATCACGCTGTATCTTCAGCGCAAAAACTGTTCTGCGCGATGCGGCGCTCTCGCTTTTATAGACCCGTGTTCATATTGCTTTCCAGAATCTGGTGAACCATTCTAGAACCTTATGGTATCTTCCAATTTTAGTGAAAACGGTGTTCTGTAATTTTTTCTGATTTTACACTCTCACCACAGTAATATTGTAACGCAAGTTATACTCGAATTCAAATTCCCGATTATTCTCGTAGTTTTTTGCGCGGTATATTTAATATTTCGGTGTGGTGAATCCATCAATGATTAAACCTTCAATTATTTCTTACAATAGCTTGCGTAGGCCGATGTCTTCATTCACATTGTTGCAAGATCTGAACAATCACGGAGAGGCGTTTATGACACTGTAAACACCAGAATTAAAAATGGAAGTAATAGCAAATGACGGCAAAGCAAAGATCGCGCCAGTTCTCGGAGTAAACAACAGGAGACCCACGCCTTGATTTTGTGTCAACAATTACAAGTTTGATTCTGTTGAGAGATTCTCAGATCTCGGATCACTGGTAAATAACACCAGTGACGAGATAAACAGAAGGATATTGTTAGCAAACAAATGCTATTTTGGTCTTGCTCGCCAATACAGGTCGCGTCTACTCTCAGAAATAATAAAGTCGGATATTTTTCGTCCGTTAGTTAAGGTTTGCAAATTAGTGACAGATAACAAAATACGTGTGCGGTGGGGTCCGCCGAGAGGAATGAAGTTCCTTACGCCTTTTCTTCAATTCCGAACAATTCGATGTGGAGATTATTTTCGTATTTTTTCGCATTTTGAAGTTGCTTTTCAATTTTTTTTCTCTTTCGATACTCTGGACATATGATTTCACTATTTTTTCTCTGTAATATATGTTAATAGTAAATATTCAAATCACATTAAACGTACATATTATGAATACAGAAAATACTTGTATCAAAATAAAAAAAATTATTAACTTGCTTTTCTAAGATTGTATTGCACATACTTGTTGCAGTTTCCATTTCTCGAATCTTCATTGCGAAATTGCAATAATAAGATAATCTAACTACGTATGATTTAAAATAAAAACAAATAACAAATAAGTTTTAACAAAATTTCCACGCGTTCAGTATTGAACTTAAACAGCCTATCGTGCACGATGCTCGTCTATTCGAATCTCTATACTCGCACGCACACTCACTTGTAAATAATAAAGAGACAGAAAGTCGCATGGAGGGGACATAACACTTTTTCCTTACGTGACAATTTCTACCAGTTAATTCCTACCGCAAGCCGCGCCAAAGAACTTCTTTCAAAAAATTTTAGTCTTCTTCTTCCCTCTTTTTCTTTTGTTAGATTTTTCGGTTGTGCTACAGAAAACTACGCCTCTTGGAATGATGAGGTACAGAAATTTTTTTAGGTGGTCTTTCTGGTGGGCGCCCTCCAGAGAAGAGCTGCTGGTTGCACTAGTCTTTCACTGTCCATCCTGGCTACGTAATCCTTCCAGATCTCCTTCTTGATCTACTCCATCGTGCTTTGTCTTCTATTTACAAGTTTTCCTTATATCTAGATTTCTGACACGATCACGTAGAGTTTTTTTCCAGTCATCTTCTCTTCACTTTCGTTTCGAGAGACAAAAAAATGTATATGGGAAACATGTTTGGAAGTCCTTATAGGGTGGCAACACGGCTGGAAAGGCCATGTGGAAACATTTTCAATAATATATGGCTATGGCGTAGCCCTTTCAAATATTTCAAAGAAGACAGATAATGATCATATGTTCAACTAAAAAAAAATGATATGTGTATTTTCTTGCGGTGGAGTTGGTAAACTTTGTAAAGTGATCACTTAAGTCAGCTTATACAGGTCTCAGGCCCTGTGGTCATCCTACATACACGTTTCTTCTATAATTTAACTTAATTAACATGTCCCTCCGTCGACAAAATCCAGTTATCGCATTCTTAGAGCATACATATAAAAATATTTCCGAATTATTTCCGTTGTACTCGTGACTTAGTATAGATTTTGCGGAAAATTATGCCAAATTCGTGCATTTATTTATCCTTCTTCTGCTTGTGTTAGGACTATGTCCTGTTGTATCTTGGCTTCTGCGCCTGGGACCACCTGGGATGACCAGCTGTCCCTTCATCGTTTTTATGGTCTTCCTGGAGGTCTGTTGCTTGCAGGTATCTCGTTCTTTGCTATTCTTACCACCCTTTTCGAGTTCGCTCCTTCCACGTGGTCTCTCCAGTATCCCCTTCTATTTCTTCACCATCGCATGATATCTTCCTAATTTTGGAGTTTCGTGCTCCGCCTCTGATAGTTACTCCCGCGATGGGTCAGAGAGTTTTCATTTCGGTGGTTCTTAAGAGGTTCTTTGTTCTCGTGGTGTCAGCACTTATTTCAATACCTTATAGATTTATTTCTCTTTATTTTGCACGAAAAAATATTTTTAAATTGCTTTATTTATTCTGGTTTTAGCAGAATTATTTCAAAGCTATCAAAGGAAAACGGGCAAGCGTATATATATTTTTTTTTAAATGGTTCAGTGAGCACACACGATACAATATGGACGCTCTGTGATGTGAAAATTCGATGTGCTTATTTCTGTAGGAAATCCGTATCCATTCAAGCATCTTGACTTGCCTACGGACACATGACTGGCATCCGTTAACTCTAAATTTTAAATGTTAAAACTTTATTTTTTAGGTTGATGCATAACCATCAGGCATTTTTAAAAATTATATTGGAACTAACATTTTATTATGTGCTATCTATCTATACCTTCAAAACACATTGTCTGTCTGTCTATTCTGGTCCAATTTTTTTATTCTAACTTATTCATTAGGATCCAGACATTTTTCTTCTCACACCACTAACATGCTCTTAATGTATCATGTCAAAAAAAAATCTCCATCTTTTTCTTAACACAGAACTGGAACAACTTTATTTTTTTTGCAACATTTGTTTTCTATTTCTTTGTAATTAGTTAACATTTTTAATTATTTTAATTTCCTTGGCCCTTGAAACGTTTTGTAGTAAAATTTTTTCTTTATATTTAATTGAATCTTGATTATTATCTTATCTGTTATTAGGTTTCATTCAAAAATAAAGTACAATGGTTTACGCGAATCATACAAAACTGAACTAAACGCATCTTACTTAGATGCATTTCAAACTCTGATGAAAATATCTGTAGTCATTCCCCACCACTTTTCCGAACGTTTCATTCACCTTACCTGGATTAAATGAAAACATTTTTATTTATAAAAAAAATTATTTTGCAAAACAATGGCACTTTCACCACTAAAAACTTTGTTTTAACAAAATCGATTACCCGGGCAACACTGGGTACGTCTCGCTAGTTATTATATAATACACTAATAACGTTGTTTCTGCCTCATTTACTAACACGAATCGTATTTACTCTGAAAGATAATAAAGTTTACGTGTAGTCTTCCGATTTTCATGTATGTAATACGATGTATGTAGGTGTGTAGTTCAATATGCGACAAGTAAGTAAGAAATATCAAACACATAGGCCCGAAACTATACAATACAATGCTGGAAAGGGTATCACAATTGAATAATCCGAAAAATGTAAGAACATTAATTAAAATTTGGGTAAGAGAGATGGGTCGACCAATTATTGGGAAACTCATCCAAGCAAATTGAGAACTTACATTTTATGCAGGTAACATATTGTATTAGGGTATTTTTACATGTGGCTGAGTGTAGACGATGATTAATTTTTTTTAACCTATTTGTATAAATGTACTTTATTTAACCTATTTTGTATAAAATGTAAAATATATTTTGTATAAAATGTACTTCCATATAAGTAAGTTATAATTGTAAACTTTGCCTGTCTCAACACAGAGCTGTCTCATGAGACAGGCATAGTAAAATCATACCTTACCAAATGTATATAAGTAAAGCAATGAAATAAAATAAAATGAAAAGACACAAGGTAGCACAAATATATACTCTTTTAAATATAGAGGTATCGTTGCCACTGCTAAATTTATGTATATGAGTTCATGATAAATTACTGCAGATGGTTGGCGAAAGAGTGATCATGGAACCGGCGCGCTGCCGGTACCTTGCCGGTTGCATTGGTCCCCTGGTACGCTCAAGGGACTAGAGTCTGGGTAGGCCTAGATCCTCCATAGTCTTTTCTTTTAATTTTATTTATTATTTATTCGAATTGAAGCTGACAATGCATGAAGATGTTTTACAAAGTAAAAGATTAAAGCGTTTGAATAATATCTGCTCCATACATATATTAGTCGCCTACAATAATATCTATAAAATTACTTACTTAAAAGTGATGTTTGTGTGTGTATGTGTGTATACGTGTGTGAGTGTCTGTATATTTGTATATGCGTGTATGTGCATTGTAGCCTATGAAATCATTATTTTTCATAGTTTTTGCTTAAGAATATACTTTGTGTCTGCGAATAAGTCTATGCCAAGGGAATTCTCATATTGCAAGAATAAGTTTATGATTGATTCTACTGATGAGTTTTTTGCGGCCTAAGTTTTATATTTTTGGGTCGGAGAAGAGTTTTAAGTCGTGAACGACGGATTGGTACGTGAATGTCAATACTTTACAATAACTCAGGACAGTCCACATTATTATTTAATATATTATGAAGAAATTTAATATCTAGGCATTTACTAGATATTAAGTTTCTAGTCTAGAAGCTAGAGACGGTAGAGAAGGTGCAACAATATGATGAATTGGTCAATCGCTTTAGGAATCTACGCTGAATACGTTCAGTGTTATTTATTATTTATATACACTTGATATTGTGGGTTCTAAATAACGGAGTCAAACTCCGATTAATGAACAAAATAATATTTCAATTTTTTAAATCTTTACTTATTCTAAATATAATTCCCATTTTTTATAACTGGCTGTGTAATTTTTTCAAGGTGATTATTATAGTTAAGCTGGCTGTCCAAATATACTTCAAGGTTTAATTCGTGTCAACTGTGTAATTTTGTACATTTAATAAATACATAATTAATCATTAAATAATAAATTGTTACTTAATTTTCAGTGTTTTTGTCTCCCAAAGCAACGACACGTGAACATATTGAAACGCTAATGGCATAAAGATATATTTTTTTTATTATTCATTAAATAAATTAAATAGAGATGCGAGGACGGAATGCGTGTCGCATCAATATTCTAACTATCCTCAAAATAAGCTAAACGCCTGTGCTATGAGAATAGTACTAATTTGATGGTGTCCTGAAATGGGGCTCGAATCACCAACCACCAGATATCTTTCCAATAAAGCCAATACCATGACCATTATTACAACGAGTTTTAAGTGCTTTATTTCATTTTTGATGTTCTATACGTCTTAATTATCCCGTACAGTTTTTTCTACACTTTGTTTTCTTACCCCTGTTTTCCGACATAACATTTCAGCAGATGAAATATTTTTTAAAAGGATTCAATTATTCATACGCATTTTATGAAATTCTCTCATTAATATTTCGGTATAATTCTCTACTTTTTTTACAGAGGTAACAAAAGAACAAAAATATAAAACAGAGACATTTTTCTTTGTGGTTGAAAAGCTACCGTCTTCAAATTAATAATTTTAAAGTTTAAAAACGTATATATATAAACGTATACTACAGTATTATTTTATAACTACCCTTAATTATTCTTAATTGCTACAGTAATTTTTTCTTCAAAGGTTCCTTCTATTATTTTAAACTAGCTGTTACCCGTCAAAAATGACGGAACATTAACTCGCGTCTTTGCTAAGCAGTAGTATATATTTATAGTATCATTTTGGAGGCCCTAGTGCGGCCGGTTCGGGTTTGCTTGCCGGGAGCATAGTAAATTTTGCCGCGTTTAAACATTAACCGATTAAGCCCAAAGATGGCGCGTTTATACATGGATTATCTATAGTGTGAAATTCAAAATGTATCGGTGCATCGGCAAATTAATATTGCCGATTCCGATATATCGGAAAAATCCACGATATCGCCGATATATCGGTATCGGAATAGGATGCATTGGATTTTAATAAAATAAATATTTTCTATGTGTTTTTATATGCATAGTTCTTTTATTCGTGTGATTCTCACATCTGGGGATTTTTTTTATTTTCCATCATGGAACCAGATATAATTGAAGTAATAAAAGATAGCATCTTTGTTCCCAGCCCCCTTCGCAAAAAAGTATCCCTTAAAAACGCAGACATTTGAAAGCATAGCCACTTTTTTGTAGTCCCGCCCTGAAAACGTCGTAAAAGAAACGTTTAGAATTTGTATGAATATTTGCGTAAATCATCCGCTTCAAACTTTGGACAAATTGTCAGAATATATTAGGCCGTGAAACAACACCGAAAAAAGCCAGTTTTACAAGTTGAGAATTATCATTTGACAGGACGCCGGATCTTGCGCCGGTCTTATCTGCTATTCAAAGCGTTTGCGTTCTGGTGAAGAATTCGTATTTTTCTGCTCGCTGGTTACTTTTTCATAGACGTGTTTTGTTTCCCACAATTCGTCATCTTTAGTGTTCGCCGCTATTCAAACTCTTGGAGATTTTTTCGACATCATTTTATTCCTTGGAAACACTTTATTTTTTAGACATCCCTATTTTCGCATACACAGGCTGTCCCAATATAAAGTAAATGCAGAGGATCAGCCGTATTCTGAAATAAGAAATATTGTTATTTCTGTATCATGCCGGTATTATATAAATGCCAATGTTTGACAGGTTTGAAATTAATGAATTCAATCAATTAGAAAGCTCTGAAACGTAAACGAACGATAAGTTATTCACAATTATGACTTTATAATTTATTGAATTCTATAATTTCAAACCTGTCAAACTTAAAACTTCAAAATTGGCGGCATTGCAATGTTATACGACAACTGTCAAGATATAGAAATAGCAATATTGCTTATTTCAGAATACGGCCGTGTATTGTAGATGTGTCGTAGAGACGAAGCTATGGGAGTTCATAGGGCTTATGAACTATCATACGGCTGGCTTAAGTGATCACTTTAATAACGTAACGTTCATCAATTCCGCCCATGATAGACTACCACATCTACCAAATTTGTATATATGTGCACGTTGTTTCGTATGTGAGTTGTATTTTTACTACTGCCAGCTGCAGTCATTCAATAATCTCATAATCCAATAAATCTTCTCTATGAGACATCTATAATATATCCTGATTAATGATGTCCCACTGGGGATAAAATCCAGTAATGTGTTCTTGAAAAATTTAAAAATGCTCAAAATATTCTGAATATAAACAGAATAGTTTATTTCCATTTTTGGCGGGTTGGGTGTGTGTGTGTGGTGAGATTTTCTGAGAAGAAAATGCCCACCCGTTCGAGGACATGTTATTGTGTCGGCAAGTGACGTATATTGTGTAAGTGGCACGTGGTATATGTGACGATTCAGCAGAGGCAGGATGAGCAGATTGTTACGGGGTGTAAATTATAGTCACCATTAATTGTGGTAATTTATTGGCACAAATTTACAGAGGCTACGTTGAGTACAGAAAAAGTACAGAGTGAATGTACCTAACGGCGGGCGGGACCTGTGTAGCCGCATCGAGCTCCTGATTGGTGGGTTCTGGACCTGGAAAAAAATCAGTCAATTATCCAGGCTGCAGAGATGTACTACTTAAAGGGAGCTAGCGGAGGTGGCGTTAAGAGAACAAATCTGGAATGATATCATCCGAGAGGACTTTTGAGTGAACTAGATTTAAAAAAACATTTAGCAATGTTGTCTTGTACATATCGTCACGGAATCGTAGCCGTGGGTGGCAAATGAAACACTTGAACATTTTTTTTATTACACAAAATTACTGGACACGAATTTAATCGAAGCACCGTTCTTAAATTCACACCAATTGTTTCTGGAATAATTCACACAGGTTCTCACTAATTCACGTTATTAGGATTTTCACTGCTCTTTTTGTATGTTGCCAGGTAGTTCTACTCAGTTTGCCACATAAATACTCACTCGCCGCGTGCATTAATAAAATTTTCTTAATAGTTTTTGAGATATTTACTCATCAGATGTTAACGAAGGGAGTTATTAAAAAAATGCACAAGGAAAATTTGATTCGTTTTTAAATTCATCTACCACGCCAGTTTCATATTGGTATAACTCATCCAATTTTTAAAATTTTTGTAAATGTGTTGACTTAAATTATTTTGAGAAATTCAAGCCGAAAGATTTACTGAGAAAAAGTTGTTTTGCAAATGCCGTGGAAACATCAGCTAGGATGATGGATCCTGAAATAGGATCCAAAATTTCGCATACACATGGCAAAATAGCCCAGAGAACTTTAATCACAAGATATTTTAAAATACCTTATAAATGTTATATTAATATAAAATATTGAGTTGTGTTGCGTCATTTTCCATAAAACCAAAAAGCATTATTTTTCGGCGATCGGATGAAACCTTGCAAGGGTTTATGGTAATAAGCCTAATACCGGGAGTATCGACGTCAAATTACCTTTGCCGGAAGGTTTCACGTAATTTAATAGGGAGAAATATTTATAATAATTTCCGGCATCAATTACACAAAATTTGGGATGGAACTTACCGTATTTTCATATTAGGAAAATAATCAGGATAATGTTTCGTTAGTGAAAATTTGTGCATTTATTTAACTTATTGAAAATAATATTTATATTTAAATGACAAATATTTTATTGCATTTCATATACATTTTTAGCAATCAAAGATCTAGAGGGGAGTTGTTGGAATTCTTTCATTTTTGTTTTATTAGAAATACGCCTCACATTTTTATCAAGATTCTTTTTTTACAAATAAACAATTAATTAAATAAATAAACAACACCAGCACTCACAATAACACATCAGCCCTGACGATAGACCCTGCAATGGGATCCGAAACGTCGGCCAGAGAGGTCGTAATAACACGGCATAATACCACAGAAGTCCCAAACCAGAAGAAACTTAGTTTTTTAAAATGTAACCTTTTAAAACTTAGTACTTTAAAACGTAAGTTAACTAACGTTAGCTTACGTTTTAAAGCATTCTGTTTGATTGAATTCATTAATTTCAAACCTGTCAAACTTAAAACGTCTCAATTGATGACGATGATTATTTATGTTTTCAGAATACGGCAAATTATCATATTATTCAAATATTATTATATTATATACTGACGATCAATTGAAATGTTTAGAACAGAATAGAACTCTGGCTGCGAATTAGACGGAAGAGTGTAATTTTTGTAAGCAACGAAATCCATGTGCACCAGAAGTTAGCCATCAAAGAAAGTAAAATGTATATTCATATATTATTAATGGTTGTTGCGTTACTATTAAAATTTTATTCACTTAAAATTAGTGTTCCAGAAAAACAAATAATGTATTGTCGACCATTTTGAATCGAGTACCAATCATAAAGAAGCTCAATTCAAAAGCTGACGAATGATTGGTTATTGAATTGAAAATAAGAACTGTTTATTGAATCAGCAAATTGGCAAAAAGGGGTTTCTCGTACAGATTTCTGTATTTCATGTTATTGTCGAAGTTTGACAGCGTTCAGCTGCCTTTGACAAAATGTTATCAGTTTACAAATGTCTGCTGGTAAATTTTTGTAATAATTATGCGATTCGCATCATTTTTTGGCATCGATTGGCATCAGTTTTTTTAATAATGGAGACGAGAACGTCACTGTCGAAACCTTAGAAGAAGTGGCTATGGTCGTGGTTATGTATATTCTTACATTTATATAGTTTATGATTTAAATTTGTTTTATAACGTGTCTTTTATGTGTGCCAAAGAAGTATTGCTTCCGACGCATGTATATGAGTACACACACCTACTTTTTTTTAATCACTATGTATCCATACCTTTTGGTCAGAGGTCATACAATTCTACGGCACCTAAACAACCTTTTCGACTATCTGTTGATTTATTCCTTTCGTGTACCTTTACAGACCTTCAAGCTGCTGTAATCCCTTGTAATCTGCAGAGGCTAGTGTGGAGGTAATTCTATCATTTGCATGCGAACATTTCGGAAATGAAACCACGTGTAGTGGGATCTTTATCTGCGGCCCAAGAAAGGGTTCAGCCCTAGGGTACTCGGAGATATAAACAAAACAAGCGACCTAAAGGGATAACATTATTTTCAAAATGATTGTTTTTGAAACCAGGTATATTCGTCTATGCGAATTTTGAAAAACGGATTTACAAATCAGATATGCTGACATTGGTGTTGAATTCTAATGATATATTTTCATTTGATTCAATAGTCGAAAAATTCATGAATTTATATCGATACATTTTATATAAACTTTCGAGATGATCAAAAATAATCTAACAATTCATTATTTTGAAGCAGTTAGGTATCATCTTATACAAGAAGTGGTGACAATATACATTATACAGAATATAAACAAATATATTTAGAAAAAATGTACAATTATACAAAAAATAAAAGACTCAAAAGCTTCAAATTTAATTTCAAATCAAATAAATTAAAATCTTAAATTACTGTACAAAAAATTATTATGAAAATCTTTCAATGACTGTTGTTTATTTGTAATAACTATAAATTTATGTATTAGGCAGTATGTAATATGTAAAACTTATTAAACATAGAAAATAAAATTAATAAAAATATTGCAAGTGCTTCAAAAATATAACTATGTTTTCCTGCCGTCTTTTAAAGAACTAGAAATTTTTACATAATCGTAAAGCAGTTTTAAAGATCAAATAACTGTCATGTATGATACACAGAAGTCATAGAAATTTTACCAAAATACAGATGACACCTTGGTTATGAGATAACGATGAATGCTTTTTTTCTTTATTTTGCTCACATGACATCTAATATCGTGTATCATTTTTGGAAAAGATGACGGAAAATAAGACTGACAGAGCTTGCTAATAATTATTTCTTATCCAAGGATCATAATATTTATCTTACAGCCAAAAAAATGATTATGATGATGGGATGAACTCTCGACTCGATTAAGCTTCACAATATTTTTATATGTAGGTATGTTCTGAGAACACAGTTACCGGATTTTGTCCCCAGAGGGATGATTAATTAATTAAGATAAATTATATAAGTCACACGAAGACGAAACCATTTATATAAGAAACATGTATAGATGTCTTTCTTAGGATAGCACAGGGCTTATGACCTGTATTAGCTGGCTTAATTTGTCACTCTATAACATTCACCAATTCCATCGTAAGAAGAGCTACACATTATTAATTTTTGAACGTTCTATATATGTTCCAAGTCTGAAAATCTTTCGTTTATATATCCCAAAATCGATGAAATCTCAAGCAGTTAACCCTATAAATTTTTGAAAACTGAATTACTTCCTCTCAGATAGTGATTTTTTTTTTGGTTGACAAGAGAACTATTCACTTAAAGGAGTATTGATACGCATAAAATGACTTTTTGATATTCCACCTCCCCGCCATGTAGCTACAACGCCCTTTTGAAATCCCACCCAACCGTCTGAATTATTTTCGTCGGATTTTATGTATATTAAATGCCGTTCGCTGTTGGAAATCAAGAATTCAAACGATTAAACGATTCAAAGTGAACAGTTTACATGACGACAGTTCAGTTTTCTGAACTAAAATTCCCATCTCTACTGTAGTGCCAAGAAAAAGGAGACAGACATATGCATAAAATGACTTTTTGATATTCCACCTCCCCGCCATGTAGCTAAAACGCCCTTTTGAAATCCCACCCAACCGTCTGAATTATTTTCGTCGGATTTTATGTAGATTAAATGCCGTTCGCTGTTGAAAATCAAGAATTCAAACGATTAAACGATTCAAAGTGAACTGTTTACATAACGACAGTTCAGTTTTCTGAACTAAAATTCCCATCTCTACTGTAGTGCCAAGAAAAAGGAGACAGACTTCAAATTCACATTGAATTCCTCAATAGTTAAAACTCTCGCAACATTACACAATTTTTTAAATGACGTAATATCTCTTCGATCCGCTCGAATGTTTTGAATTCTGGAATGCAAGGGAAAACAATATTGAAGATTTAATTAACCTAAAAAATTAAATTGGAATTTATAATAAATATTTTATTATTAACTCTTGAAATTTTGTTAAAAAAACAACTAAAACTCGAATAGCAGTATCTTCGCAAAAGACGTAAAGGAAACATTTGAATTTCTTAACTCCCATCATAAAAGGAATTTTCATTAATCCTCGTAGCAGGATTTAGTATCTGCTAGCATCTGTCTTTGAAGTTTGTTTTAATGGTCAATTTCTCAGCATCTTACGGACCTTACTTAACATTCTTAATTAAATTATTTTATACAGCCTTTCCCTCCATCGATGCGATGCTTTAAGGGCTGCTGAGGTATTGCTTTGTGCAAATTCATTCATCCCTCGATTCGTGCGGTAGATACGTTCCGAGATAATTTGCGGGTATCGAAAACGCTTGAATCCAAGCGAGATTCCTGTGAAAAATTAAATGATTGTAGTCTTTCATCTTGTTTTAATTTATTTATTTGAAACTTTATTTATTTATTTATTTCTTAAGTTAGTCAATATTACATTGTATATTGACTAGTATTTAACATTTTACATTCTTAAATCTACTACTAATATACTATCCATAATAACCTACATATTTACATTTACATCTAATCTAATCTGTGGTACAATCTATAATTTAAAATTCATCTTATGCTCTACAATTCCATACTATTTTTACAATAATTATAGCATTTGTTTTTAAATACATTCAACTTATTTATATTCTTCATGTTTTCTGGCATCTAATCATATATTTTTACACCTCTGTAAATTAGACAATTCTGTGTATATACTTTTTTCTTATAATATGGTAACCTTATTCTATTCCTATTTCTGGTGTTATATGTATGTACATCACTATTTACAATAATTTTGTTCAAAAAATATTTTGCCATTTTGTTATTGAAAATTTTATATATAAATTGAGTGTTTTTCTCATTTCTTCATATCTGGTGTATTTACTTTTTTAAATATGATTCTCATTGCCCTGTTTTGCATCATTTGTAGTTTCTTGATGTTTCCTTCATCGGCCAGATAAAGATGGTTTGTAGCACAATGGTTGATGTAAGGAGATATTATAGTTTTTTATATGAAGTCTGCACTATTTTTATTCAATTTTTTTCGCAATCTTACAAGAAATTTTTTTTATATATTTTTTTTAGAACATATTCAAAATTTGCTGCCAAAGTTAATTTAGAATCCAAAATTATACCTAAATATTTTTTTGTTGTAAAAAATACCTCAATATTCGTTTGTTGTAAAAAAAAACTGACAGTTTTTACTGCAAGCAAATATATATTAAAAATAAAGTAGAAAATTATAATTAGTTTGTTATAATTAATTATCAGTATATATCAGCCTTAATGATGAGCTCTGGAATAGGATCCGAAACGTCGGCCAAAAAGGTCGTTAAAATATGGCAAAATATCCCAGAAAATTATGTGAGGTTTCAATCAATCTTAAAAAAAAATACTCAAATGCTCAAAAAAAAGAATAAGAAGAAAACAAATATTAAATTAAATAAAAAAATAAAAGAAAAGGAGGGTAAGAAGTGAGAGGATGGATTTGTAAAAGAAAGTTATTGATTTAATTAAATAATGGAAGGCCATCGTAGAAAATTCCAATAAGCTTCATGAATTTATTTTATTATAGCCTTCTGAACTGCGGTTTTTAATGTTATTTTTAGAAAAGTTTTATTAAAATTTTGTATATCAAACCTTGTTTGATCTTTTTAGATATTTGAGATAGTTAAGATGTATTTTTCTAGTAGGTATTGTCTACATTAAGTACTTAGATCTCGAAACATTTTCTAATTATTTTTATCTGTAAAATATCGATGTTCATGTTACTCTATATCGATAATTTTTATAATTTTTTTATTTGCTTGTTCGCCACTTGCCTAACCGCCTTGCAGGAAATGTGCCAATTCGTAAGTACATAATCACATTGCGTTGATACCTTAAATTAATATAAACATGTCGCTAGAACAGGCCAAAGGCACTTGTAATTGGGTTATTAGATTCAGTTTAAAATAAGTTATGTATTGTTTTTTTTATATATTTTGTATATCATTTAAAATAAATTAATATTGTTGCATATATATACTATGAAAAATAGCATTTATACTCAATTTCTGCGCTTGCTCTGCTTGTTAGTTACTCTCTTAATTTATTTGGCTGGTCGACATAACGCCCATCAGAGTACGGTTGATTTCATTTATATGGTCTTACTTTGCTGTCAAAACAATTGTGTTCAGCGCAACGCCATTCCGTATTTATAAAGGCTCAATATTCTCGAAGTTTCCGGCATAGTTACGTATGTTTGAATTATATCAAAATTCTTCTAGAATGTTCGGAAGACTTCGATTATTTGTAATTCCTGCTGTTATAGATTCTCGTGTTTAATATTTAAGCCGCAATGTATATTTTACTGTCATTTTTGTAAAATTATATTTCTTCTACGTAAAAGCCCCAAGACGTACATATAATAAATTATAAATTGAGTAGTTTGTTGTCGTGGATTCGAACCTCACCCCGGACCAGCAGGTTAGTCCTATTTTCATAGCACAAGCGATTAGCTTAGTATGAAAAAAGTAAGATTACTGATGTGACACGTATTCGCATCTTTATTAAAAAAATTGTAAATAAATTGATAGATTAATAAAGTAAGTAAATAAATATATCTTGTCTATTGTTATGTTTACATTTTTCCTTATCCTAGCGAGATCCATTTTGTTACTGTTTCTTACCAACAATGTGAGGAAATCATCAACGCCATCTACATTTTTTTTTTAACCTATTTGTCTGACCGAAGTCGATATTTCAACCGCTTCTCAATATCGAATAGAACTAAAGTTTTGTATACAAAAGTGTTCTCGATGACAACACAAGAATCAGATCGATCATAATTAAGTTTTATATGGGAAATGAGATAATGAGCTCATCAAAAGTTGGTGTAATTTTTTTCTTTAAATGAACTAAAAATAAAATGCAACCAAAAAATGTTTGCCTCTCTCTCCAAATCAAAGCGTGGGCGCTTTCCCTCCTTCGCCAATAGAATTCTGTTATCTATATCAATATCGTTACGTATAGTTGATTTAGATTGTGAGGTTAATATTTTTTGGCCAAAAATTTTTTTTTTTCTTTTTGTACATTTAATGAATGAGTGGTTTTTAAAATAATTACAGTTTTCATGTAATATTTCTGTTTATAAATATACTCTTGTGTCATGGAAAATTGTGTATCGTTCAAGAGTTGCGATAGCATAATGCCTCCTTGACACATCTTGTATACCACCATCATAAAATTGCCTGAAAATAAACACATTATTATTTTCGCCGTGAAAGTATATCCCTTTAAAATTTTCAGATGTTGGCTTGCTCTAGTTTGGTGAACATGATTAATTTATTATTGCACATCCTAAAAACCGTTCATCTTGCAAGGCATCGCGTACGTCCATACAGGACTACACGAGTATTTAAATCTGTGTAAAGACCATTACGTCGAGGACGGTTTGTCATTAATTTTAATTTTCCGCGGAAAAATTTTCTGGAAAATTCTCCGCACGTTACGCGTTCCTTCCGCCAGGGCCCCGAAAGCGGTCTGCAACTAACTTCGCGACGATTCAATCGCTTAAATATTCTTTCGGCGGTAAATTTGAAATTACCGCCCGCCGGAAGTGACGGGAAAATACACAGCTTCCGCCCGGAGTCGGAGAGAGGGAATTTCAAACAAGTAGCGAGCCCAGATATTGAATTAGCAGCGAGAAAATACCATGTTTGAATGTTGCTTCTAGAAATTTCTGGAGGAAATCTATTTTTGTTTATCGCATTGACGCGATTGACGCAAAAGAGTAATCGGCAATGATCGAACAATTATTATTCATTTTCAACGGAGAAAAATTAGATGAATCAAAGAGAAAATGTGTCGAAAAAATGTAGGTGTTTGAAAATAAGTCATCGTGGTCCTTTCTTCTGCTTCTACTATGCGAACTGCTTTCTTCTTCTCATCGCGAACCCAGGTCCTGTTCAAAGCGATCTTGTATATTCCCAGTAATAAGCAATTTCTCCAGGCCGTCCCTTTTTTTAACAAAATGCTCAAAATACGGGAAAGAAATTCCTGCATATTGAGACAATCTAGAATCTTGGATTGAGCTATGGATAGGGTGAATAATCGTCTCCAGGTTGACATTTTTTGCAAGAACGCAAGAAGTAAGACCGCGCTACCCCGCGCAAATCGTACAAACGAACAAAACCATTCATTGTCCCCGCCGTTCGAAAATGTCTTTATTTAAAAAAAGATGCATTAAAAAAATAAATATATCTACATATATAAATATTGTAATAAAATACATAAAGATTAGAAAAAAATAAACATGTTAATCAAATAATAATAAAATAAATCATGGAATTAAATCATATAAGACCAAATAAAAGCAAAAAAGGTAAAGAAGCAGCACTAGAGTGACTGATTGACTCTCAACTGTCCAAGTGAGTCGAGTGATCAATTTACTTTTATAGCCAACTGAATCTTTGTTCGTTCCTCCTTACAGTCGAGAATTTTATCGCTGACAATGAACATCTGGTTCAGGCCTAAAAGTATTTAGGTCCGCAAATCGTGAAAATGCAAAAAATTAGCAATAAGCTGCTGACGCTATGCGGACACTACCCCCGCAGTACCAGTAGGACAATGTAAATTGTGTTAGTGCAATATCTTCTGGACTCGAAGTAGGAAAGCAAATCTAAACAATGTAAATAAAGTACTTCTGACGTTATGCGGACATTGCCCCTACAGATATATTTATACATTTCATGTAAATATAAAGACATATTTTTAAATGTCAAAGCAACCATATTTTTCTTTTATTTTATATTTATATTTATTCATTTATTTTAGTAACTCCTGACAATCCACCATGGTAAAGTACACGTGGGCATAAAGTTTGATAATTATCCAAAAATTGTGTGAAAATAAGTGTTCGTTTGTGAACACTCAACGTTTAGAATTTTACTATTCACGATACTTAGCCCTAAATAAGAATTCAAAATGCAAAAATTTAAGAGAATTTTGTTACTGTAAAAGGTGGTAGCCATTACAAAGGACAAGATATAAATTTATCGATTCCTTGTCAAGCTCTACAAGTCAAATCAGGCCTTTCAACAACGATAACTTGGCGTATTTTGCGAAAAGACATGTGTTTACCTTTATACCCTAAACTTTTATCATAAAGTACCTTAACTTTCGCTCTTTTCGATCTCATGAATGAAGACCCTTAAAAGTTCTTTAACATATAGATATTAATTTCTTAATAAATGTAGCAGACTCCGTAATGTTATTTAAAATCGAACATGACCTAGTTGATAGTCCTGATCAGGAGATCAGGAAATGATAAGCTTTGAAGGATCAAAGCTTATCATTTCATATTCCAAATCGCTACACCAGACAGTCACCCACTTTTCATCTTCCTTTTTAAGATTAGCTCTAAACTCTCCTTCATCTACAGATCCACAAATTCATTTTTATCTTAAATTACAACACATTGATATTATTAACTCGACTATTCCAGACGTAAAATAAAAGTTAATTTCACAACCGAACCCAAACTGGTTCACTCAATTTATGTTCCCATATACTCCCATCCTTTGTTCTTTTATCCTTATCCAACGTTCTAAACTATTCCTCCACCCCTGCTCAACATATTTTGTAACCAGTAAAATTGTATTTTTTTGTCACACTTTGCTCGTATCATTAACATATTTTTTTTGTTTCTTTTTTACAAAAAATAATATGATTTAACACTTCAAATGTGGGAAAAATTTATTTTACTATCTCCATGAGAGTCAGAAGACTCCTGATAGAGAAGAAGTATTACAGGTACAAGGAAGGTTTAATATGCATTTTAAAATAGTTTCATGATTATTTTTTGTGTCTAATAGGTGTTTGTATAAATTTATATATTTATGTTTCAATTTTAAATTTCTTCTGATCTGTTGTTGGAAAGTTCATAATAGGCATAGTTTACTATTTATTTAATTAATAAACAAAATATTTGTTTTCACCACTTATATGTTGAAAATATCAACATGTATCAGGACCCTATTAATAGCCCGTTCTTCAGGATATAATGCATACTAACAAGTTAAAAGTCAAAAATCGAAGTATAGACAGTCAAAATATTAAAAAATTTACAGGGTTATTTGTAAAACATTAATAATCTCGCAGGACTATATTCCTGCCTTGATTATGAGTCGAAAATGTTCAAGCAATCATGACCTAATATCAACAGTTATGGAGATGTGCGACATCAAAGTTTGCATTTTATTAAATATTTCTGACTAATTTTGACCTATAACTATTTCTGACTAATTGTTTGTAAAATTTATATCAAAAGAGTGAGTCATAGCCAAAAGATGATTCGCAAATTCGGAAAAATTATTGCTACTTAGACACCTCAAGTATTCCTTAACTCTAACAAAACATTTTTACGCTTTTCTCCGATATAAAATGATCACAATCATTACAAATCTATTTTAAACATTCGATTTTTTTAAAGAATCATCATCAAAACTGGGTGAATCTTTTAAATGACCGATAAGTTGTGATTTAACTCCTTTGGATTAGAATATTTAGAGTATGTCCAAATTTTTAATACTGGATTTTATCTCTAGGGGGCTCATGTATTGGATTACGGAAAGGATAAAGTTTTCGACTGCAGGTGGCGGCAGTAAAAATACAACTCACACACGAAACAAGTTGTTCAAGTTAAACATTAATACAATTTCCTAAAATTTGACAGATGTGGTAGTCTAACACGGCTGGATTAAGTGAACGTTACATTGTGCAAAGTGATTACTTAAGCCAGCCATATGATAGGTCGTAAGCCCTATGAACACCAGAAAAGACTTCCATATCCACTTTCCCATATAAAAATATAGCTCCATCTCTATAATACGTCTGTAATATATCTTTATTGATGATGTCCTTTGGATTACTTTTTTTGAGGTTAAATCAATACTTTATTCAAATAAACCACAAACACTTGATAGTTAAAAACTGAGGCGATGATAATACAACAGTCATTCATAATTTTACAAAATCAGTTAAATTTAACTGTAAATCGTTACAGATATTTTATACGAACCGTAAGTTTTTCCGAGAAACTATTCTCGACGTTTCGTTGAAGTCGTATTCAACCGCATATAGGGCGGACTATCCAGTCCGCCATATATCTCCGCGGGTACAGGCCGTTCTCCTGATGACGTTGAATACGACTTCAACGAATCGTCGAGAATCGTTTCTCGGAAAAACACACGGTTCCTAAAAAATATCCGTAACCATTTATAGTTGAATATGTCTAACGACCGTAATAAAAACCTCAACTCTTTAACCAGTTAAATTATTTAATTTTTCTTGTTAAGATTATTAACATTGCACTTGGACTTCTGCATCTAGAAATCCAAAATCGTTTTAAAAAACGTGCCGTTTGACCTGTAAATATTATTTTTCTTCTGGCAAGATGAGGATGCTGCAACGGAAATTTGGGGCCATTTGACCCGATCCATCATATTTCTGACACATTCTTAACATTTTCTATTTTTTTTTTAAACTTTGGCTCGCGTAAGCTGTGATATATCATTAATTGACATGTCAGGTACTTTGCGGTGCAGGAAGAATATTTTAATATTTATAATACACTTATTTTTAGGATGCATCTTCATAACGTTAGTGATGGACATTGTTAAAGCGTTACTAATTTACTAATATCTATCACTAATGTCATGAAGATGCTACGCTACACAGCCGTAAACAAAAGCCAAAATAATTTATAAAAGCATGTCATTTTTGACGGATTACATCTATTCTATTATATATTTTTAGTAGGTAAGTAAATTTTTGTATGATTTTTGCAATGTGATGATTTTGTGAATTAAAATTTCAAAGCCTTAAATATTAATGAAATATTAAAATTTAAGATTCAACTTCTTCAATAACTGCAAAATGAAATTGTGGTAATATTATTTATAATAATAAAAAGAAAAAACTTTATAAAAACTTATATTTATTGAATTGTCAAAATGTTTCGTGGCCAGTAAATTGGATTATCGGCTTTTGGAAATACACTTTTTTTTCTTATTCTTTTTTTGCTTCTCACACCTAATTATTATATTAAACTAGGTGTGAAAAGTTTATTGGAGCCATTTGGTAGCGTTAGTGAAGGACATTGTTAAATAGAGAATTATATATTTTCATAAACGATTAATACCAACGACATACGCGATACAGTGATGGATGCACGTATTGGTTTTAATTTTCAGTAACTGAAAATTTTTAAAAAATCTAAAAAATTTAAAAAATCTAAATATTTTATTTAAAAAAGCATAAATTCGAATTTTCATTTTATTCAATAGTAACTTGGGGATTGTGATTGCATTTATTTTACATTTATTACTTATTTAGAAGTGTATGCCGGGTTGTCAGGTCAGATCTCATCATGTTTATGCACCGACATCATGAGTCATCTCACTTCCCTAGCAGTCTTCCTTCCTGCTCCGTCGGCAAGTGTCTCCAGCATCCGGAACACGGTTCTGTTTAGAATGGCTTGTCGTGACTCTCCGCCGAGACTTGTATTCAAATTCAAAGCATAAACACCATTACCTTCGCTCTCGGCTGTGTCTGCCGTCTCAAAAGCAAGCAAAGATATAAGTATTTCCGACTCCACAACAGCAAATTGCCAAGCAATTCTGTTTATCCCGCCTGGACGGAATCTCGTCAAACTATAAATAATGTACCATTCTAACAGGCATGATGACAGATTTTGAAATAAACTTAGATAATGTTTACTATTACCAAAAATAACAATATTTCACTAAAAAACTAAATTTTTACGCAAAAAATATCATTTTCATTTTTCTATTTTTTTTAATTTCACGCAAAAACGCCCGCAGCTGTCATTTCATCAACGTCAAGCCTAAGTAAATATTGCATTGTGTCTATGGCGACAGTTCAAAGACACGGTGATGAGTACTTAGGCGTGACGTTATTCGCTCTGACTGGTGTTTCAGTTAAAATGGCGCATTGCACAATTTTATACTTATTAATCGCAATGGGTGTATTAAAACTGGATAATTTTTTAGAATGATATCAAAAAATTTAATGCGTGTACTTGACTAGTAGTCTACCGGTACCATTTCCCTTACATTTTGAACATTGTGATTTTATTTGGAATGATATTTTAAAGCAGTTACAGGTAACAGTACCTAATAGTACTGATCTTGTTATAAATCTTCATTACAAAACGGTTATGTTCATACATCAACAGTTAACTTACAATGTTTTCAGATTTTCTCGGCCGTTCAGAATCTTCTGCGTGTAGTTTTCTGGGATATTCTGCCGTGTATATCTGACTATCGTACTGTTACTCTTTCTACCCAGGAATCTTTGAGTTTGGCTACAGAGCCACACCTTGAAGTCCTTGAGTCTATGGATGAATTCTTCAATCAAGAGAATGGTGAAGTATAATATCGAACCATACGCATTCTTAATTGCAGGCTTAGGTCACGGTTAGAGAATAAAGGTCTCTGTAATGTATCTGGATGGACGTCTGTCTGAGCGTATTTAGGAGATGGAAGATAGAGAGGTAAAATGGATTAAAAGAAACGGGCCATGCAGGCGCGTGCCATTACGAAAGCCATCACGAAAGCACGCACTTGAAGAACTACTTAGAACCGCCAATTGTACCTTGAAGAACATTATGGACTTTCATTGAGGATTTCAGAATTTCCGACTAAAGATTCTTCCTAGACCAGTGGAAAGACATCATAGTCTCCTTCAGAAAAACGCTCATTTTTCTTCTTCTTTTTCGTCGGATTTAGTATATTTCAAATCCTGGCTGGCGATTGGAGCAGAATGTCAGTTTCAACCAATCACACCTCATCATTCGGCGGCCGGCGGTCACGAAGGCAAGTGTCATAATTTTTCGTTGATTCGCAGAAACAGATATTTTGCTATACGTATAAATAAAAAAAGTAACCCATAAAGACTTTAAGTTTTTATTATACTCCCATTCTTTGTAAAATATAATAACAATTAAAGAAGAATTAAAACATATAACATAACACTAAACTTACCGTAATTTAATATATTTCTAAAATGTCAGATGTTTTGAGCTTTGATAAGACACTTCATGCTTCGAAGATTAAATTCTAAAAACATTTGTCAGTCAATTTAGATTTTCGAAATTCGTAGTGAAGTACCTATTATGTATATCGACGGAGTAATTCAAATTTAGAAAATATTCCACGACGTTATCGGGCCGCCGTTGCTAGTTAGTAATAAAACTTTTGTAATGATTCCAATTTCAAAAAAACATTAAAATTTCTAAAAATCCGAAATTATACTATAATTATTATTTTTTTTAATTTATAACGAAAATTTGATAGATCTTCTTTATCGTCGCCACGAGTCTGCTTGCAAAGTTTCAGCTCGATCTTTGATCACGGGAAAAGGGTCAAAAATCGATCCAAAGTTTATTCGACGGCAAGCCGGCAAGCAAGCAAGCAGACCCCACGAGTTAATATAAAGGGCGTGAAAATAGAACGAATTCATTATTTTTGAAACACAATTGGAATCCTTCACTATGGAAAAAACTATCAAAGTCTCTACGACCTTCCACTACATTCTAGAACACACTACCATACTCTGGAATTATATATGACTTTCAAGGAACATCTGGAACACGTTTTTTTTACGTTCTACCAAGCCATGGTGATCAGTGGTACTAATGAGCGTGTGACGCGCAGATTAATAAAGCGAAATATTTATGTGCGATAATTGAACAGAAATTTATCTAAAGTGTTACCCAGCGATAATAAAAAATTTATAGACGAGTGGTAAATTATGAAATAATGTGATTTTATTAGTAGTTTAATTCATGTTTAGTGACTTTCCGTTAAATAATATGTGGATTATAAGAGCAAAGGCAGCAATATCCAAAAAATTTAAAAAATATTTTCAGTGCAATGCACCGAAGATAACTAATTTAAAATGTACTGAATTTTAGATTATATTTATCAATCTCTTCCAAAATCGTGTCTTGTTTTTTTTGTTTTAAAATCTCGAATTCATTACATTATAAATTAGTAATCCTCGATGACTGCATTAATTTTTTTTGGATACTTCTGCCTTAGCTTTTTTACCCCATATTTATTAATCATTGATTAATTTCCAATTCGTACTCGCAGCCATGACACTTGACATTATGCTATAAAAAGTTATGCATGTGATTAAAGTTTCTACGAAATAGAGTCATGAAACGCATCACTAAAAAAAGAGATAAAAAGCTCTCAAAAGTATATATTAACTTCCGGCTATCTATCCGAATATTTGATGATGGTACTCATATAACCCTAGGAGAGAGAAATAAAATCACATGAAAAATCCTGTCATTTTTTAACTGACAGATTTTAGTCTCGGTCGCCGGTGTGTGCCGATGGTATTAACTTTTTAAAATTATTTTTATGATACATGTCACCTAACCCCTACGTGCTATAAATTAAAATTGTACCCGCTTTTTTTCTCACAAATTAGTTTTATAAATGTGTAAAACACGCAAAAAATTTTTAGGGGATCAATTTTTCAAAGCTCAAAAATGTAACAAATTGTCACAAGTCTTGGCTGAGGGAGGAATGAAAGAAAACACTGGAAATTAATTAGTGAATTATTAATCAATAATTGATTATAATTATAATAAGTTCGTTGTCTGTCTATCCGTCCATCCGTCTGTCTGTCTGACTGTCCCCGTAACTTCGTGAAACGTTTGTAACTTTTAAAAGTAAATTTTTTTTCGAAAAAGAAGAATATATTTTCAAAAATTATTCCAAATTTTTTTTCTTTTTTTAAATAAAATAAATAAATACTTATTCCTTAGGTACCGACAAGTAAGAGTACCGTCATTTTTGACGGGTAACAGCTAGTTCTATCCCAAAATTCTCACTATTTGATTCCGAAGAAGTTGTAGATCTTCAATGATACGTACGTATCACTTGCATTACGCAGGTTGTTCAGAATCCTCCCATTTTTAACAAGTCCTCTAGTAGCTTCTTGTAGAGCTTCATTGAATATTTCTTCTGGCTCAACCTCTTCTCGACCTACGTCAGCTTGAGAAAATCAGAAAATCACAAAGATGTATTGCAACCTTACTGGAAATAAAACCTGGAACCTCACCCCTGATATGAGTCGCTAAGTTCATCTCTAATAGACCGCGAAGGCTTCAGGAATCTATTTAAATTGAAAAACTACTGCGTCCGTGCCTCGTCTAATATCTGCATTATACTTATCTCAACTTTAAATTAGACTCTGCGAATAAACAACCAGAGTAAATTCAAACTTTTCAAACATTTCTTATTTAATTTGACCTCTGTTCAGTCTTGAATAATTCAGAATCTTAGACCGGAGTAAGGAGATTATAGAGAATCCATTGCAATACTTTAATGTATCTGGATGAATTTCTGGCGGAATTAATGAGAGAGATAGACGGTATGAGAGAGTGAATGCGCCATATTAACGCGCTCTCTTACAATTACACTACCACGTCAATGAGGTGGGACCCACCACAGACACAGAGCCGTTCTACGAGCATAAGCTCCCGTTTCGGCCCTAGACTTTTGCCATCCAGATTGGCATTTTTTAATGCTAAAGCGAGGAAACTGCACTAATCACTTCACTGTCTCTGGGGTGTATTATGAAAAAAAAAATTAACAAGAATTACGTCAGTTACAATTTGGATAGCTTTCTCTTAACCGTCTTAATATTGTCGCGTCAACTCCATTGTTAAAAGTCTGGATCTCCGATTTCCTACACACTTCTTATCCCAAGTTAAAGGAAGATAACATCAATCATAAATTAAATAAATCTTACATCGAAAATGAAGTGACTCCAATTACTTATAAATTTCAATTTACTGTCGCATTGCCAAGCTCTCTTAGTCGTAGTTGGCTGAACATATTTTTTGTATAAGAGGTGACTAATAGAAGAGAAAAGTGCTGGAGTGAAGACTGCCAAAGAAATATCGAGGGGTCCCCAAATAAATAGGTGTACCCGGGCTAAATTGGATAAATAAATCAAAGACCCTAAGCTACCTGTGTCTCGCATTGGACTTCAACAGGCTGATCAAAAAGTTGAACACACTCCGCAAGATTAAATATTTTTTTATGCAATTAATCAAAAATTTAATAAAGTAATGGTTTTTTAATAGATTTGCGTACATGAAATACATGTTCATCGATTCTATTACAGCTTTCTTACTGATGGGAAATTTTTGTACGTGAAAACCCAATATATTTAGCAATGTACAATGTAAGTAGAAGGAATAAAAAGGTATGTTTTTCAAGGTATTGCGCGCGAGTGATTTATTTTTATTTTAGTACACTTGTGTTAAGTATTCATCAATTCGTAGAAGCATATTTCGTGGCCAGG
Organism: Agrypnia vestita; assembly: GCA_016648135.1. Taxonomy (NCBI): domain Eukaryota; kingdom Metazoa; phylum Arthropoda; class Insecta; order Trichoptera; family Phryganeidae; genus Agrypnia; species Agrypnia vestita. Next base: position 62,320 of record JADDOH010004162.1, read on the forward strand.
AATGGATATAATATTATCTTGGCATGTCTGATGGCATGCATAATACTCTCTTTCCCCCTCCCTCCACCGCCACAATGAAAAAATGAATTTTTTTATAGATTATACATAAAAATAGAAGTAAAATGAAACAAAAATGTAAAAGAATTGTTAAAGTATCTCTATAAATTAAAAAGTTATGGGACTTAAAATGTGCACTTCAAAAATAATTTCATTTCATGCGACATTCCAGCTTATGACGTCACTTGACCTGTACGATGCGGCTCGCGTTCGCTTAGTACATAGTAAGAGGAACTTGACTTGATGAAATGACGTCACATGCGAGGCGAGGCTACTGTCATACAGCGCTAAAATACGTAAAATTAAATAATATATTTCTTAAGAACACATTCTTATTGTGATGTTGCAATTTTTTCAGAATCGTCAAAAATTTCTGTGAAAATTAAAACCAAATTTATTAAACAAATAGAAAGACGTATATTAAAATTAAATCCACGAAAAAATATTTGACTACTACCGGGATTCGAACCATGGATACCCTCCATCTGAAAAATTGCAACTTCACAATAAGAATGTGTTCTTGATTACAATATATATGTGTTGTATCAAATGTGTCCAAAAATAAAAAATTAATTAAACTGATTAATTCTAGCGTCCTCTAGCGGCAGTTACGCAAAGTAATTTGTGCCTACCGTACCAGAAAAAGTAGATTGCTCTAAAGGTGGATAATATTTGTTGATCAATTAATAAATAAGACTTACAGATATGGTCGATATATTCATGGAAATATATAGCGTAATTGGATAACGCGCCTGCTCCGAATAGGAGGAGATCCGTGGTTCGAATCCCGGTAGCAGCCAAATATTTTTTCGTGGATTTAATTTTTCTATATGTCTTTCTAATTGATTAATAAATTTGATTTAAAATATATTTCTCAGGGACTTGTTGACGGATTTCAAAAAAAATTTCGTTGGTTTATTAGTTTTGATTTATATATTAATTTCATTCAGTTAAATATAGTATTATTGCTTTTTCTTTGATTCATTTTTTCAAATTCATCACCTAAAATTTAGCACTCGACTGCGCCAATTTCTAACGCAGTATCAATTTTCAACGCTCTAACAGAACGAAGCAAAATAACACCTAGGCCATCTTTTATAACCTCATCTCAATAAGCAGTCGCCCGCAAGTCCTAGCAACGAGCGATCAGATAGATCAGCTTATATAACTTGTTCACAATATTTTTGGGTATATTCGAATTGGATTTTTGTCCCTCAGAGACATCGCCATTAAACAAGATATATTAAAAATGTCTCACAGAGACGAAGCTATTTATATGAGAAAGTGTTTATGAAAGTCTTTGAGTGTTTTTAGGGCGTATGACCTATTATGTGTTTGGCTGGCTTAAGTGAACAATTTACACAAATTCAAAATTTTATCAAATTTTTGGACGTTTAATATTCGTTTTTCATATAGGTACCATGTTTCACTTAAACTTACGCTAACGCCACCTATGGTTGAAATTTTCCAACCCCATGAACCATTATATAGATGTCACCACTGGTAATCAGATATCTATTTTTGACTAGAGTATGAAACAAAATTCTTTAATTATTTGAATACGATATTTATCAAAATTATTAACGTAAACACTAGAAAAAAAGCAAATTATTTCAATTAATGTATAGAAAAGCAAACGCAGCTATATCCTTAAAAAATTAGTGCATTTTTCGAGGATTACTTATAAACAATGTACTGAATTCGATTTTTTAAAGGAAATATAGCTTATAAATTTATAGAAAACATGATTTTCGAAGGGACGGATGCGTAAAATAAAGAATTCATTATATTCTAAATTATTAATCCTCGGTGATTGCATTCAAAAATTTTTTTTTGATATTGCTGCATTTGTTTTTATACCCATCAATTAATAAAATCTTTTGTGGACCAAAAACTGGTAAAAAAAAAGAACCTTGTCTTTTTTCAGGTATTCTGACAGCGTGGTTTTTATATCGAAATTATCGCAGGAGGACGGTGACTTTTGTGCTCATCATGTAGCCTTTTCAAGTGTATTCGTATTAGGTCACCTTCGGAATAGAGCGACTAATCGGATAATACTGTACAATGTTCGCCTTACGTCACCTTCTAAATCGGGCGTCGGTTTTGCGGCGCAGCAAAGCACACCACCCTTTCTCTCAACGCAAACAGGAAGCATCCTTTAACCTTTCCCATACGGTGCTAAAGTTGAAACGCTTATTCTAGTGACGTAAACTCAGTGTACATGTTGACTTTTTTCGATTATTAAGTCTGATAAATATACTACTGTACTATACGATATACTACTGTGTTAAAGTACTAAGTGTAACATCTTTTCTCAGTAACGCTTCGTTCGTTTCTCAGCAACGCTATCTAATGCTTTGTAACTATTATATAAAGTGTTCTTTGTTAGAGTCTGCGTTTTCTAAAAACATTAATATCTTTTCAATTGAAATGATACCTTCTTTCAAGCATGTATGCATTACAAAGTTCAATTTAGTTTAAATTAAATTATAAATGCAATTATCATGTTCACAAAGTTCCATTCTGCTATCAAAATCTTTGATAATGTTAAGTTTACATTCGCAAGGTAGGTATCATTTTCTTTTTCTTACTAGGTGCAGAAAAATAATATTAACTACGTATGGACCATATACTATTTTAAAGAATTAGACGTGTAATAAAACAATCTTAATTTTTGTAAAGTTCGTCCGTGTAATTCGTCATGCGTTAAATGCGTCCAATAGGTATCGCAGCAAGAGAAACACCACAGAAATCAAGAACCGCGTAATTCAGAGTTCGCGTAAGTCGAGGGATAATAATTGTTTATTGAAATTATTTTATTGAATACATAAATATATTTGGAAGGAATACCTAAAATATTAACACTGTATTTAGTATATTTACAGAGATATTCACATTACATGACTAAGATACTTACAGATCCTTTTAAAATCGGTATAGTTGATTTCAAAATAAAATAGAATTGACTAGCAAAGTATTTAAGAAAATATTGTACTTTAAAGTTTCAAAAATTGCACCATACATTTTGACATTTGATAGGTACCTGTGGATAAGGTGTAAATCATAGACAAGGTTTACATGACGACAATTTTATTTTTAGAGAATACCAAATGTTCACGTTAATCATAGATAGTAGAAATATGGTAAATGCTGAACATAGGAAAGGTTACGTTATTGGGTATGGTTTAGTTAGTTTAGGTAAACATTTTTTTATCAGACAAAAATAGTTAATTTAGGCTTTGTTAGGTTAGGTTATTAGGTTTGTTTTTGTATATATATATAGGTAAGAATTTTTTTATTACATGTCATTGCCTAATTTAGGCTTGATTAAGTTAGGTTATCAGGTTAGGTCAATAGGCTAGGTTTAGTAAATATAGGTTAGGGTTTTTATATTAGATAAAATTACATTATTTAAGTTTGATTAGATTAGGTTATTAAGTTCGGTTTGTTTAGTTTAGGTTACGATTGTTATTATTGGATAATATTGTTTATTGTTTATGGTTTGCGTTACGAAATTATTATTGCATAATATTTTTTATTGTTTGTGGTTTGCGTTTTGTTTTATCATATCTTTTTTATATGGCCTTCAAAATGACTCATGGTTCAATTTATCGTACAATTTTCGAAACTGTAAGGTGTAACATTTTCTTTAATACTTATTTGCATGTCACTCCTCTTTTATTTTGAAATCAATGTACTTAATTATATCGATGATACTAACTATCAGACATATTCTCGGATTATGCTCCTTATATAATGGCAACGTCAACTGAGTTTAAGGCACCGGAGAGGAAGGGTTGAAGACATCTCGGTGCGCGGAAATAACAAATTTCCCCGATTAATATTCAAAGGGGTCGCGCCACCATCAGTCACGCGGCCCCCGCGGGGTCACGTGGCACACACGTTATGTGACGTCATCAGCCCGCGGACGCCGTTTTTATCCAGAGTTAACGAGTCGAGGCCCATTTCGGATTAAAGCGGAATCGCATTTGGGCGGCGCCGGGAACAAAACGGGAGCGCCACTCGAACGCTAATGGGAAAATGTTGAAATTCAACGTCCGAGTAAAACTCTGCAATCGTGAAACTCACAGAATCGTTAACTCGTGACGAATCTCTTCAGAATTAATAGTGACCTTGGATAAAGAGATCCACTGTGGCTCATTCCAATTTATTATAATGATCCTTTTTTTTATTATCAGCACGAACGCGTAATCGAGCGTAATTTCACAGCACTCTGGCCATTTTAAATTAATTTATTTTATTTTTTAATTAACAGTAAATTGGAAATTGCTGGAAGGGTCTGGAATAAAGTAATGGATTTGCGAAATGTCTGGAAACCCGAAAATTTTTACAAGTGCATCAGGCAATTTTTTTGATAAACAAAAACAAGTGTTTTGTCTCCCATCGCCACTATCCCGTGATGATATTATAACAAAATGATAGAAGCGGAAAGAGTCGTACATAATCGAGGGTTTCTACACCTTTTACAGTAAATTGGAAATTACAAGGTCTGCGATTATCTACTAGATTCTGGAATTATTGCGAATATTAGATCTTATGAATATGCAACAAGGGATTGACAAGGAAGACGCAGGATTTACTATTAATTTGACAAGCGAGATGAGTCCATAGAAAGGTGAATTGACCAGAGACAAGCAATACACACAATGGGCAGGTACGTGCGGAATTATTTTATTGCGATTTAAGCAACGTGCATCAGTACAGAGATAAGTTATTCGGGAATGATAATTAGAATTACGTATTACGAAATTGGAGTGAATTAAATAACGGTGTTCCGATTAAATTCTTGTCCAGTGATTTAAATTTATTTTACGTATTTCATTCGTCTGCCACCACCACGATCTCGTGACAACATGCATTTACAATATCATACCAAACTACGAAGAAGTTTTACGACTAGTTGCCCCTTACACATTTCAAAAAAATAACTTTTGACGAAAATCTCAATATTTTTTTTATTTTCAGTTTAAAATAATAATATACTTTTTTTTAATAAATGAAGGTTAAAAATTTTAAAAATCATTCAAAAACAATTTTATAAAATTTAAATTGTAAAAAAAGTAACTTAATGATTTTAAAATATTTTTTATTTATTAAATATAATCGTTTACTAAAAGCATGTCACATGCCTCTGCAGTCATATAAATTGCACAAAATATGGGGATGTAAGTGTGGAAAAAAATGATGTCTTAAGCATAATTCTTCATCATCTTCATCCCCTTGTCCTAGTGGGGGTGGGGGCCCAAAGACTCGACAAGTTGTTTCCGTATTCCCCTGTTTTGCGCTGCTTCTGCATAAGTCAACCACTCTAGACCCATTCTGTTTTCATACACATTTTTCTGTTACTTCTCCCAACTTAATCTGAGGCAACCCACCGGCCGTCTTTCTTTATTGCCAGGAGGATTCTTCTTAGTATTTGTTCTTCTGGCATGTCCAAGCCTCCTCATTTGTGATTTTTCTATGTGTAGGAGTAGGGGTTGCCTTATGTCGGCACTTCTCACTCTGTCCATCAATGTGACTCCCGCTACCCCCCTTAGAAAACTCATCTCGGCAGCCTGGATCCTTGGTTTGGTAATTAATTAATTAATTAAATTTTGTTTGTGTCATTTGAGAAAGATATATGTTTAACGTACTGTTTGTGAGAAATTGAATGCGTTCTGTAATGATGAGAGAGTACATCCACCCGCAAGAAATGTAATCTCGTGTGGCACGCAAGACGCAGAAGACATTCTTATGTTGTATGATAAGAAGTGTGCGCGTGTATGTTAAGCAAATACAGGATGGGTGGAGAGATACAGGATGATAAATAATACTCACGATTACACACGTTGGTTTATTGGTGCAAAAGTTAGAATAGAGTAGTATAATATGAAGAGCGTGTCGCCGTTACGGCGGTCGGCAGAAGAGTGCTCCATGTGCCAGCGGATGGTGGCATCGGATCTCCAATTGTTGAAATCGGTGAGGTCCGCATCATGCTCCGGTTGGTGAATTTCGCCCGATGCGAGCAATGTGAAGACACAGCAGACCTCGATTCTCCACATATATATTTAATACTAGCTGTGCCCGCGCGGCTTCGCACGCGTAGATTTCTAGTTCACTGTTTGGATCGTCATAGAACTTTCGCGAACCTTCTATAACATTCTCCTTCCAGAATTTCAAGAAATTTATCGAATGTACAGGAACCTTCTAGACCACCGACATATTCCGCCACTCAGTTTAGAACCTTGTAGAACTTTTGGAAATTTTCTAGAACCTTCTTCTTCCCGAACTTTCTAGAGCAGGTTTTTTCGGAACCTTCTAGACTCACCGATATAGTCGGTACGCCTATTTTGAAACAATCTGAAGCATTTGCGGCTTTCCCATAACAAAGCAATGTGCTAGAAAGCACATTTTTGTCACCCACGCTCAGCCACCCCCACCAAACTCGCATATTTTCGATGTGACACCATAACCACGGTTTGTTGCGGCTGGTTGTGGAGAAAACTTGGTGGGTAGGGAAACACGGGTTTCTTTATATATATGGAACCTAATAAATAAATTTCATTACCAGACGATCGCTATAAGTAAAAATTTCTCTGAGACACATCTAACGTAGGTATGTTTTAATTAAAATAAAAATAAATTAAATACGAACTATTTCTTAATAATTTTGTTCTACTGAATTATGCTTCGACATTAAATATTCTTTACATTTTATCCTTTTAATATCTTATTTTATATTTTATTTTATTTTATAAAAGTAAATATAAAAAATATATTAACTTATTAGGATAGACCCACACAAAGCTACGTGCGAAATTCTTATTTAGAGGTATCCAACTTTTTTTTCCCAGAAGAACTCTGAATGCTCCTGACTGGATTAGGAAGATTACAGAACCTTTTATCTGTAATTTTACATCTTTATCATGAGACATTCATTAAATTTGAACTTTACTCTAGAGTTTGTTTGAGGATTAGGACTGAAAAATAAAATATTATTTTCATAGTTTATTAGGCATATTTTTCATTTTTAAAAATTCGATTAAATGTCAATGCAAGACCATTGCGTAACTTACAAAAAATAATCTGTTCGTGCCCAAGAAAAGTATGAACATTTTAATAAGTGATATCTTTAAGAGTTACGCCACCTTAGAAACCTGAAATTAATAATCATATTCACTTAAATACGTGAGAAATTTCTGGAACTCGACCTTTTTAAAATTCCCTAGAAACGCGCGCTTAGGTTCATTCTAATTTGTACATTATCAAAGTCACAGATAAAACCCATACAGATACCAGCGAGGACTTCGGAAACAAGTGCAACCACAGACGTGCGAATATTCAACAGACGATTATAAAGTGTTCCATAGACGAGTGATGATAGCGAGATGCTCTGAATTAAAGAATACATCTCCAGCTAAGTTCGTATCATACTTCACTTTAGTTGCTTTCAAGTTTTTCATTTGCCTCTCATAGCCACGAACTCCAGACAATATGTTTCGGCCATGAGTTACGATTGTGGGATCAGCGTCATCTAGCGCAACGCAGCGTCTTGGTACCGTTAGTGACGGACATTGTTACATAGATAATTACGCTTTTTTTTGCTTTTTACGTGTACCTCATTAATTTATATAATTCTTTTTTTCGCCATGTGATAGCGTAATATAAATATGCAAAAAAATAGCTTTATAAACCTCATTATTTTACAAATCTCATCACCAGATTGCAATCTTCTTACGTCCCATTGAGATCTACCAGATAGAGCTTCCTTTTTTTCCTTTCAATCTACCATGCCAATAATATAAAATCCGCTACCATCCCACGTATATTATCAGACGATAACAAGCTTTTGAATAGAATTCAATAGATATTTTTAATACCAAATATGAAGAGTATCGTCATCCTCGCTGACAATGTGTATCATATACATTATACGTATTACTAATTATCATTACTGTCTACGTTCACATTTTAGTCCTTATTATTGATGAGTATTATCTAGGTATGTTTGATTATAGGTCGACCACAATCAAAAGACCAATCCCTAGCTTTGTCCGGTAAGAAGAAAGCGGGGGAAAGTCGCCTGGAAAGTCCGTATTACAAGCCTCAATATGATATTCCAAATAAATATATATTTTTTAGTTTAAAAAAGGTTACTTACTTACTAGAAAAACTTCTTTTATGTTCATTTTTTGCATCGTAACAACACAAATTTTTTGCGCACATTCTTTTGAATGCGGTCTAGCTATAGTATTTTATGTTAATGTGAAATTAAAAAAGTTTTCCGAATTTTAATTTTGAATCACATTATTCAAAACAACCATAGTTTTGATAAAAATACAGGAGTCAATATTCTTCACATTGGTAGTAAAGCTATACGATGAAATAATTTAGAAGAACCCTGACGAAGGAACGTTGTTTCCGAATCCGGTTGGTTTTTACCAAAAATTAAGTGGTGATGTTGATGATATGAACTAGGTTAAGTCGTTTTTCTACTTCTTCTTTTGTTAGATCCTTGATCTGGATTGACAGGTTAGTCCTAGTCTTGTGACGAGGATGTCCAGCTCTCTCTCCATCTCTTTGGTGGTCTCCCTGGCGGTCGGCGCCCCTCTGGAATCCCGCGCATCGCGGCTCTGGGAAGTCTCGTTTGGTCCATTCTTTCGACATGGTCCCTCCAGAAACGCTATCTCTGCCTGCTCAATGTCTTGTATGTCGCAGGTTCTGCCGATTTCTGCATTAGGTACTCAGTCTCTGAGGGTCTTTCCCGAAATGGGTCTCAAGTATGTAAAATTTTCTTATCTGTATCGTTCTATAGTTGTAGAACATATAAAATTAATTTTCTTGTATTCTTTTCTTACCATTTATTTCTTGATGACCAAATAGTTAAATCAATTATTACCGCCAACTTGTTAGTGACGGACATTTTTATACAGGGTTATTTGTAAAACATTAATAACCTCGCAGGAGTATATTCCTGCCTTGATTATGAGTCGAAAATGTTCAAGCTATTATGACCTAATATCAATAGTTATGGAGGTATGCGACATCAAAGTTTGCATTTTTTTTCAACATTTCTGACTTATTTTTTGTAAAACGTTGGACTATCATTACAGTAACTCATATCGATTACGAAAAATTCATTCGTTCCAATACAAGTTAAATAAAATGATAAAAACCCTGAAAAAATCCAATTGGAATGTTTTCCAATTGGAATTCTAAGGTTTTATTTTTTTATTTGACTTGTATTAAAGGGAATGAATTTTTCATATTCGATATAAGTTACTGTAATGATAGTCCAACGTTGTACAAAAAATAAGTCAGAAATATTGAAAAAAAATGCAAACTTTGATGTCGCATATCTCCTTACCTATTGATATTAGGTCATAATAGCTTGAACATTTTCGACTCATAATCAAGATAGGAATATACTCCTGCGAGGTTATTAATGTTTTACAAATAACCCTGTATAGAGAAATATTAGGTCCTTTCATATGAAATTGGCGTTTCGCCGTACTGGCAAATTTGATCTCAAATATCTTCTCTTTGGTTAGGAATTCCAAATCTAAATTTATACAGCTATTTACTCATGTATTTGTGTTTTGAAAATTATAATTCATTTGTTTTTTCCTCAATTGTTTTTTTCTTTGCGTCACTCAGTTTACAAAATGAAAAACTTGAAATATCGCGTTATTTACGAGTACGAGTTCCACCGTGGCACCAGTGCTGCAGAAACGGCTCGAAGGATTAATGATGTGTATGGCGACGGTGCCGCAAAAGAAAACACGGTGCGTTTTTGGTTCCAACGTTTTCTTTCTGGAAATTTCGACCTGCAGAACAAGCCCCGTGGACGGCCGGAGACCAAAGTTGATAATGAAGAATTGAAGGCTATTGTGGAAGCGGATCCATCGCAAACCACATCCGAGTTAGCTGCAGGCTGCGGTGTTAGTGATAAAACTGTTTTAATCCACTTGAAGCAAATTGGTAAGGTGAAAAAGCTTGAAAGGGGGGTACCTCACGAATTGAGTGAAGCAAATCAACAAACGCGCGTTGACTGCTGCGTTGCATTACTCAACCGGCACAATAATGAAGGGATTTGAAATCGAATCATTACCTGTGATGAAAAGTGGATCCTGTACGATAATCGGAAGTGCTCATCGCAATGGCTGAACCCTGCCGAACCAGCCAAACCATGCCCCAAGCGAAAATTGACTCCAAAAAAGTTACTTGTGAGCGTTTGGTGGACTAGTGCTGGTGTCGTTCACTACAGCTTTCTTAAATCTGGCCAGACGATTACGGCAGGTGTCTATTGTCAGCAACTGCAAACCATGATGGAAAAGCTAGCTGCTAAACAACCGAGGCTGGTTAATCGCTCTAGGCCACTGCTGCTTCATGATAACGCTAGACCACACACTGCACAACAGACGGCTACCAAATTAGAGGAGCTTCAGTTGGAATCTCTAAGACATCCACCATACTCTCCGGACCTTGCCCCAACAGATTACCATTTTTTCGAAATTTGGATAACTTCTTGCAAAGGAAAAAATTCAACTCCGATGGGGCAGTCCAAACTGCCTTCAAAGATTTTATTGATTCCCGTCCGAATGTTTTTTTTAGTAAAGGGATCGATGAACTACCTATGAGATGGCAAAAGTGCATAGATAGCAATGGTACATACTTTGATTAAATAAATATATTATAATAAAAAAAAATCGGCTTTA